>JASCZW010003908.1:0-98481 GCA_034211315.2 Aedes japonicus
AGTGAAGTTCTTCACAGCAATTCATAGAACTTCTTTATAGAATTCAGGAAAATTCTTCGGGGAGAGAAGTTTGAGAAAATTCCAAAGAGTTTCTTCAGTTTCAGTTTCAGTTTCTCTCGTTTAACACCATCCATAAGATTTCATACAGTCACTTTGTCCATCTTATTCGCCGCAGAACGTCAGTTTGCTTTGAACTGTTTCTCGTTCACAACATTTTTTTGAGTCTTCATAAGGTTCCGTTTGGCGAGGGCCCAATATTGTTCGATTGGGCGGAGCTCTGGCTTGTTCGGAGGGTTCTTGTCCTTGGAAACCACTTGAACGTTGTTGGCAGCATACCACTCCATGGCCTTTTTTTCGTAATGGCAAGATGCCACTCCGTCCAAAATAGAACGAAACAATTGTGTAGCTTTAGGAAAGGCAGTACACGTTTTTGTAGGCACTCGCTCAGATTTCCTGGTTGACGGTTCCGGTCGCAATGTAAACGTTGCTCTTCAAGCCACAGGTGCAGATGACCTGCCGCAACAGATATTTCTTCGCGAACTTTGACAGTTTAATTTGCTTGAAAATATTTACCACTTTTCCTCGTCCGGTTGCCGTATAAAATTCCTGTCCTGGAAGCTGTTTAAAGTCTGCCTTGACGTGAGTTTCATCGTACCTCGCAATCAAACATCGGTAGAATTGTCGTGTACAACTTTCGCGATCGTGCTTTGACAGACGTGTTTTTTTTATCGTCACGATTTGGAGTCACCACCAGTATAATTAATGGTTACCACCATTTATGGGTTTACATACATTAATTTTTATGTTATGTATTCTCCGTGCGAGGAGTAACGATTATGAACAAACGCCAGTATCGCATCGGTTCACGATGTTTCTCTCCGAGGTCTCTACGTTGGAGACGACGAGAAAAAACTGTAGTGATCGTCAGTCGATGCGAATCAAAACAAACCCAAAAAAGGAGAGAGTTCCTCTCCCATGTGCGCATCAGTAAACAGAGGGCACACAATAGATCGCTAAGAATAAACTATACAAGCCACAGTGGTACATGAGCGTCTTTCCATGCGTCAATTTTTGCCTGTTGAAGTGGCGGACTTGTTCCGTCGCTACAACCTACCCCGCAGTGGGATGTTAGGCAAAGATTGACGTCCATGGATTCGAGTACCATTGGATACATGCCCTTTCGCTCAATTTTCAAAAACATCTGTTAATTGTTCCTACCTGCACCGCACTCTGACGGACCTTTCAACACTTTCTCTTCACATCTTTCATTCTAGCCAAAAACATTGTTGTTCACTCTTGGTGCCTCATGGTGATGAGCGAACATCTCCTTCTACATCATAATCGTTACTCCTCGCACGGAGAATACATAACATAACAATTAATGTATGAACAATTCTAAGTTTTAGTTTCTTTTAACCACCGTTGGTAATCAAATCAAACTTATATTAAATGAAATTAGAATATATTTGCATGTCTGCAATATATTAGAATATTTTCTATTTTTTTTCTCAGTGCAGCGTTTTTTATTTTTCTTTGCTTCGGTGAGATTTCCATTGTTCTGAAGGTTTCAGAGCGTCATACATTGAGAAGTATAGTGCGCCATTTAAAAGTGAAGAAGGCTGCCATTTTATTCACAACTTGCTACCTTTCGGATTTTTTCATGTGTTGAAAATTTCTAAATGGTTTTATAATAACGGTTTTTAAATAATTCAATCCTTTGCTAGTGCTCTAAGTCTCGAGTGTGTTTATGTTTCTTTATAGTCTCTGTAAGAAGGATAAAAATATCCACCATTCAACATTTAGGAAAAATTACAGAACATCGTCAGCATGATATTCATCAAGGATGAATATGAGCTACACAGCATGAAAAATAACAGTCTATGTAAATACGTTCAATTGTAAATTTGCTGTAGGATTCATTCGATTTAACAAAACTAGTGAACCACGAGCATCGGGGTACATTGACTTAACTCTGGAGCTGTCAAGTTGTTACCGGATTGTCTGCGGATGACCAGTCATTTCCCAGTGTTTTATTGTACCGCGTACTCGCATATCTTCCTGAATCTGAATTTAAATCTTTATAAATAAATTTCGTCATGGCTTGATTTTTTTGTACCAGTTTTGAAGTTCTAACACCGTAATTTACAAAAATGGGAAGAGGTTATTTAAATCAATGCTTTGTTTGTATTTCGTTCAACGAGAATCTAATTAAGATGTGAAAAATGGTGATTTAGTTGAGCTTGATAGGGTATGTGTCCCTTAACTCAGCCTAATATCAGCGATCGATTACATTTTTTTATTATAAGCGATGCTTAACTAGTTATAAACTTGCATAGAAACGTTTAATAAGACTATCTCTAGTATGTATGATGGAAAATTATACAACTCATTTTATAACGTCAGTAGCTTTTGAGGGTTGTGGATGTACCCAAGTAGCACACTACGATCATAATTAGTTGTAGTAACTTGATTATGACTTAGCAAGTTATATTTATGTTATCTAAACCGAATGGCAACAAGTGTGCTACTAGGGTAATGTCAGTCTATGCATGAATACAAGTTCGTTCCATTCGATCGATTTATTATTAAATGCAGTTTTCGTACGAGTTTCTTCCTGATTTTATGATTTAAGGCATTGTTAGCTTTATTCGACTTAATATGCTTGGAAATACTTAAGAGATTTTTACATAAGATTTGTTATACGAAAATATAATAATTCCCTCTGCATAGGTTGTGTTTCTTGCAAATATTTGTTTTTTTTTTATTGAAATATGGTGATTTATTCGTCATTGCCATCAACACTTAAGAATAAATCAAGAATTTTATTTAAAAAGGGACATACATTCATAGTACCATTCAACCCAAAATTCTTCTAAATTCACTTGAGTTTTTATATACAAAAAAGACCTCTTATCTTGACCGTTCATGTAAATTCGTACTTGTATCCCCGTTTTTTCCCCTTTAAAAATTATTATAATATGAAAAAAAATCGTAATTTTTGAACTAAAACTACGACATCTTTTGAACGGAGAGATAATATTTAACTTTTTTGTCATCAAAGTGTGTATTTCAACAAGATCTAAACATTTGTTCGTAACACCTATTTCATAAGACTTAAAATGAAAAAGTTAGGCGAAAAATACTATTTTTTTCAGGGCCACCTTACTCTTAAGCGTAAAAATGATTATAACTCATGACACAAAAGACCTACGACTACAGTTTCTGTAGCAAAGTTGCTTTAAATTTAATAAGAAACAACTTTGTTGAACATTGTATTTCTTTATGTCAAGAAATGTGAAAGATAGAAATTATATTTTAATATATTCAAGGACCACCCTAACTGAAGCTGATGTCAAATTGAAGATCTGATTATAAACTGCAACTTTGCGCAAGACAGTTTTGTTCTAAAGTTGCATATTCATAGTGAAAATATTCCTGCTAATTTTTCATTCTGGCCCAGTGTACAATGTTGTCTTGAGATGGTTTTTATAACTTGAAAAGCTAAAACTTTTATCAAATAAGTTTTGTCCATATCACTTATCGTTAGCGAATAATTTACGAGTTTCTTATAAAATTACACCCTATTCAAATGTGTTTACTCAATTCAAAAAAATATCAATCTCCAGTTTTCAGATATGATATGCAATGAAGAAAATGCAATAAAGAAAATGCTGTTGAGAAATATTTTTGTTTTGCACTAACTAAAGAAATCAATATTTGAAAATGGCCTATTTTGTTTACGAAAACCACAATAACATTTGTTTGACATACGATAGAGACGATTTCAGCATGCCAAAAGTTGTAAATTCTATTGTTTTTAAAAAACTGAAATAAAGTTACATCAAAAAAATGATTGTAAAAGGAACACCCTAAGCTATGTAGGAAACAATGCTCTAATTCGGCAACTTCAAATGGTACAGAAAAATTTACTTAATCGAAGTTGCTTTAAATTAATAATACTACAATTTTTATCGCGAACTTATTCTGCTTTAGCATTTCAAGCTTATTGCTTTCTACAACCAGCTTATTGCTTGCTCTCCAACTCAGTGTTCTAGATGCACTTTACAGTTGTTGAAGCACCAGCGATTCCATCGGGAAAAAGAATAGAGTTCGAGAAAAAGCTGTCCGATTTTGGCTCGAAATCGCTTGGTATGTTCTTCATCGAAAATAGTAAGACCCGTATTTTTTAATTTTTTTATTTGGGTGACCATGTTCGATATAGGGTTACCAGAAAAATAAAAAATTTCGAAAAACGTCGATTTTTCTGGTAACCCTATATCGAACATGGTCACCCTAATAAAAAAATTAAAAAATACGGGTCTTATTATTTTCGATGAAGAACATACCAAGTGATTTTGAGCCAAATCGGACAACTTTTTTTTTTCAACTCTATCCTTTTCCCGTGGAATCGCTGAATTGAGAGCTTTCGATGCCAGGTACCATTTTTGCATTAGTATGATTGTGTGGCAAGTACAATCATACGCTATGCTCAGGGAGTCGAGAACGCATGCCTTTATTTCTGCAAATAAAAGAGTTAGATTTTTGATTTCTCTTAAAATAAGGACGACCCTAGTTTTCTTTTACACCAAAAGAAGCGCCTTCTTACTAGAAACAACTTTGTGGAAGACAATTCTGCTCTAAAACTTCAAACTTAGGCTGAAAATGCTGAAACAGAGGAAAACAATGAAAATATGTTGTACCACGAAATAAAGTGAAGAGCTTTCCTATAATTTTTAACGTTTCAGCGAATACTTTAAAAACTCTACTGAAAAAAAAGTCACCGAAATTTATCGTTGAGAGGCTTGACCTTATTATAAATTACATCCCGGTGAACCTTGTTGTTAAGTGGATATAACTTCTCGTTCACGCTCGGTAGTTAGGCTGAATTAATATAGTCTGGTTTTTGTTAGCTTCCGCATATTAAATCTAAAATATTGTTCCAGTTTTCAAATAGATTTTTACAGGTTTCGATTGCTTTTGATTTCCGCAGTTATTTCGAAACTGGTCGAACAGGTTGTTGGATTTCAAAACTGTAAAGTAAATCAACATGTTGGTCATATCAAACATTATAAAAAAAATACTTGTACTCGCAGCAATCTGCATATTCCTAAACCAATCCAACTACTACCCGCAAAGACACCGAAAATTCAACCAACCCGAAGCGCACCAACCACACATAGTCGTCGTTGTCGCCGTCGTCGCCGTCGTCGGTTAACCGTCGTACCAAACCGAATGCTGCAGCGTGCGCTTATTTTGGTCCACGTTTGTCTCCAATGAATGCGCCTATGCGGATGGAACGCAACGAGAAGACTGGACTGGAGGCTGGGAAACCGCATATGTCGCTTTTCCTCACCTACCATGCACAGGTAGGTGTACCAACATGCAGCACATCAGTACGTACGAGCTTTTGTACGCAGACGTTTGCCATATTTCATTTTCTATATTATGTCATTAGTTGAAATAAATAGTAATAAATTATATGGAACAGTGCTCGGTCGTCTATCAAACCGGCAGCAGCAACAGCGGAGGAAACATTTTCCCTCCGAGCGAGAGGACACCATCCTATTTTCCAGCAGCCAGCGGAGGTTGCTTTGTAGTGGCTGCGGGGTTAACCTCCGAATGCATGGCTCGGATCGACTGTATCTGTTTCTAATGATCTGGACATGCATGCCATCCAGGGAGGACGCATTGTAACCTATGAAGCCGACACAACCGAGGCTGAGTACGCAATGTAAATTGACTGTAAAATTGTTGACTGAATTCCTTTTGTCTTTCCGTGCAAATCTCGTCTCGCCGTCGTTGGTTGTTGTTGTTACGAAACGTTCCGTACAGTGGGGCAATTCAACCAGGTGGACATCGCCGGTTGATGTCTCATATCTACCCAGCGTGCTCCATTGATGCAAGACCTGGCCGAGCCGCACTCTGTCACATGTTTGAGATTCTGGGAAAGGAAAAAAACTATGCGCACCCCATGTCAGCTTGTTGATTTAAGGTGGGCTTGATGTTTGCACAATGATGATTTTGACTATGATCCATCTGGGATAGGCTGGAACCAGGTGCGTCAAATCGAGTGGTAGGCAAAGTCTGTTTTGTATACATGGCCACATTTATCAAGGCAGTTTTTTGACACAGCAGTCTACCGTAGATTACAAGAATAGCAAATTCAGCGTCTTGTTTATAGCATAGTGTCCCCACGGAGAACTTACATGTGCGTAAAATCATCGTTCCACCATGGGACTCCACCATATATCATAGTATCACCGTGGCCATCGTCCTAGAGAGATCCTCTCCCACGACGAAGCCGCGATCCAGGTGCCCCTTGTGCAACGACGGGAGGTGTCATCCATATGGTGCATTGAGCTGAAGCGCAACCCTTATAGTCGTCGTTCCGCTGCAAAAGATTATAGCTTGTCGCGCGCCTGGGTACTTGTTCTCATAAAGGTAATGGACCGACCGTTGCTGGTAGAATCTGCAAGGCCATTGGAAACCAACCGATGCGATGGAACAAGTCAAAGAAAGTATAATAATGACCTGTTTACAACCGGCCCCATACGGTGAACCACAGCCAGCGGTGTGGCATTATCGACGCCCACACATCTGGGGTATTCAATGATGGTAGACAAAGGTGCAATGCTCGGCTTCTTTTATGATACGAGCTGCGAAACTTATTTCGGTTGAGCGTATGGTTTAAATTTTTTTTTGTTATGGACAATTAATCCAAAACCAGTTAGTTTGAATGTCAGTTAAGTATTATTAGAATAAACACACTATCCGCATATCCGCTAATAAAAAGATTGAAGAGAACTTGAATAACATAGACAATTTTTTAGCAAACGCGTGAAATTTCCCGTTCCAGAAAGTATAAGCACACTTTTAAAATAACAAAAAAAAAAACAATAACATGTTTTTTTTTAGTTTAGTCATAGCCAAGACTCCTAATTTTTCCTTGAACATGGCCCATTAGCTTCTGCACAGTGGTACTTCCAACCATTTTGACCACTTTTGGCCAATCTTTTTTAAATTTTTGGATGTCGTCCTCACAAATTAAAGAAGAAAGTATCAACAGATCTTCTATATGGTAGATGGCTGAGACTTTGGTTTCTGCGGTTAACTCAATATGTGCATGTTTATTTTTTCCGATACACTGCTAATTTTGATCTTAACAACTTAAATGGCTCTATGGCTTTTCGAAGCTTGTTTGGGTGTACGATCCTACAGGTTTTATGAATTTTCGAAGCTTTGCTTTGGTTAAAGCCCAAATAGTCTCGATTGGCCGTGTCTCCGGGCAGTTCAGCGGATTCATGTATTTCGGCACGAAACATACATTTTAACTTTTGTACCATTCTAAACTGTCCTTTGCGTAATGACATGACGCCAAATCAGGCTAAAACACTACTTGACCGTCGTGCTGCCTGATCATCGGCAATAATTGCTTCTGGAGACATTCCTAAACGTATTTCCGAGTGTTCATCGTCTCCGCTGTGATGTACGGACTAGATGTTTTACCACACTCGCATATTGCCTACCAAACCATAATCTTCTTACCAAATTTTTCAGTAAAAATTGCCTTCTCCGTTTCGGGGATGTCTTTGTCTTCGCTTACAGTATAGAATTGTGGTCCGGGAAGCGTTTTGTAATTCAGTTTCATCGTCCATTATTAAACACCCAGAATTTCTACACAATAACGAATCGTAGAGTTTTCGGGACCTTGGTTTTACGGACGCGGCCTGTTTTGGGTTCCTTTTGGGTTTTTTCTGCTTCCGGTATGTTTAAGCCCAAGTCTTCCTGGCACGCATGACGTTACTCGACGAGGTCCCTAGTTTTTTCGCAACATCTCGATCGATATCCGGACTAACAGGACCGGATTTCCGACCACTCTTCGGCGCATCTTCAAACGTACACTGTTCGTTTCGAATCGCAGATCGTACCGCTCCGACGCTTACACCCTCTTCCTTGGTCATTTTTTTTCAAGGAGAGTCCGCACAAAGTGCACCATTTGCACTACCGCCAATTCTCAGTTTTCCTGTTACACTCAGTAGCAAAAAAAAAGTCGAGCAAAATTTTCTTCCAAAAAACGCGTTGTTTAACCTTCTGTAACTTTGTCAATTATCAATATATTTGGCTGAAATTTTGACAACGTTATAACTGATGTTTCGACCTTATGTGATCAAAATGATTTATGATGATAAAGTTTTTAAATTTGAAGTTATCATAACATATGTGAAAAAAGTCATTTTGGACTTACCAAATTCAAAAAACCGTATTTCTGTGAAAAATTTAGGTAGCATATTAAAAATTTCTCCATGACTTGAAATTTATGTGGACAAAATTTGAACTGTTTTCATTAAGTGTTTTCATTCATTTGGACTACAGCTGACGTCAAAGTTGACGCTCCAACATGAGTATTTCTCGCTTTCACCCGATATTTACCATGCTGAACTATCGGTGCAAAAACAAATTGATAATTGACAAAGTTATAGAAGGTTGAACAACGCGTTTTTTGGAAGAAAATTTTGCTCGGCTTATTTTTGCTACTGAGTGTATTTAGTGGAAAAGTAAGTTTTTTCTTTTCATGTTCTTCAATGATTTATTCAATTTTAAGTGCTTGTCATTTTGCATCAAATTGACATGATATTATTCCTCCTTTGAAAAACTATAGTATGATCAATAAAACGATGCAAAAATTACTCAAAAAACTTTATCCACCTCAAGCTAAATTTGAAAAAAATGTTTGAAAAAAAAATGTTATATACAGTGTTGGAATTAAAAAGGTAAACGGTCCTATCGTATCAAAAGATAGATGGGGCTATGACAGTATTGAATTGGGTACAAAAGCATGTTAGTTTGTGTTCAATACAGAATAATGAAGAGATCATTTCTATACCATCATTTCATATATTTATTGCATTGTATCTCAAGAAATCACATTTTGTGAAAAATAACAGCTTTCAGCTTAGGAAATAAAAAGTAAACAAAATTCAAAAGAAACAAATTCATAACAATCAATGCTTATGCAAAAAATATCTCAATATTTTGTATGTCCGCCTATTTTCTCGAGTACAGCCATCAGTCGCTTGGGCATACTTTCGACCAAATTTCGCAGCATTTCTTGAGGGATTGCGTCCCATGCTGATTGAATACCCTGCCAGAAATCATTCAGGTTTTTGCGTGAATCCATGGGGATCTTATCATCCAGTATTGTCCACAGATGTTCGATAGGGTTGAGATCTGGGGACTGTGGTGGCCACTCAAGAATTTTCATCTTTTTGGTCTGGAAGTACCGTTCTGCAACCTTTGATGTATGTTTGGGATCATTATTCCTGTTGGAAAATGAACCCATTCATGTTCATTTTCCTGAGTGACGGTTTTAAATTTTCATCTATGATCTTCACGTATGATTCCCCAGTCATTTTCCCATCAATCCTGACAATGTTCCTAACTCCTTTCCAAGAAAAACAGCCCCAAACCAGAAGAGATCCTCCTCCATGCTTTACCGTTGCTTGAGTAAATCTCGGTTGCAGGCGCTCTGACTTCAAACAACGTGTTCGCTGACGGCGTTGGTGTTTTTCAACTCGAATTTGCTCGTCGTCAGTCACACAACCTTTTTCCAAAAGTCGGTGGGGCTAGATGCAAACTTTTTGCAAAATCCAGGCGTTTCTTAATGTTCACCTTCCTCAAAAATGGTTTTTCTTTTTAGAAGAAGCTCTGTAGTCCTGATTCCCGCAATCGGTTGCTCACAGTTCTGCTGGTTACTTCCAGATTGAGTTCCTCTCGGATTACTCTGCAAGATTTGTCGGGATCCGATCAAGCTAAACGACGAATACAGCGATCTGTCTGAACGGACGTTCTGCGCTGCCTTCCGCTTCCTGGCTTCCGTTCAACTGTTCCCTGAATTCTGTATTTTTCGTCATTTTGAAATTGCGCCAATCGAAATATGATATCTTTCGGCGATTTCACGATAGCTCACGTTTCGATTTACGTCGGATACGATCAGTTTCGGATCTCTGCTGTTTTTTGCCCCATGTCCTAAAAATAATTTAGGAGATTCGTAGTATTCTTCATTAATCTGTGATATTTATGGAGCAAAAATTGTGTTACCTCTTTTTTAATACCAGACGCGTTGATAGCGTGAAAAGTATCGAACGGATTTATGAATATTTGAACCGAAAGTGAATAAAACGTTACTGTTTACTTTTAGTTTCCAGCAGTGAACGCACAGCGTATTATACAAACGTCACCATCGCAAAAGTATGCGTGCAAATACACTACAGCTGTATTTGTACTATCAACATGATGTTTTTCAACAACATAGGAATGATCCAATTTATTTCATGGACGTTTTTAATAGATATATAATTGTTCGTTGCAAAATGTGTCAGACGTTTACTTTTATAATTCCAACACTGTAATGCACATAAAGAGAACGCTAGATTTGGCAGAAATAAATGGGATATTTCATGTAAACATGTAAAGATTGTAACAAATTTCGTTTTTACGCCTCCTTTGGCTTGGAATTAAACGAGAGCAAATTTTACGCGCCTGTTAAAATTCATATATTTTGTACTTTGTATAACATTGTTCAATATTTAGTGTGACCACCTTTGGCTTCAATAACAGCTTAGCATCTTCACGACACTAATTCAACAAGCTTAGCAGTCGTTTTTGCTGTAATTTTGACCCATTCAGTTGTAATTACTCGTCGTCGGGTCTGCATCGAGCATCGGTGGAGAACGGTCGCATTATCTATTCTTTAAGTTATCTATTGTTCGGTGGCGTGAGTGATCGAGTGAGCGAAGAACAACTTAAAAGTAAAACTGCCTCCTGGTGATATATGATGGTGCTGTTGGTGGAGATCATTATTGATTGGAAAGTTAGTTTTGACCCACACCAATGGTTTACCATACTCGCCATAACACCATATCTAGTTCCCGATGAAAAGAAAGAGATATGATGGAACGGCAGTTTGGTGGTCCTTTGGTGTGGGTTATGATTGATTGGCTATTTAATTGTGATCTATATTATTAGTTTACCGTATGCATCGTATAACCTTGGTGTCGGTTTAGTTATCAGGCATAGCGCGAGTTAAAACATCAAGGATGTTTCGGTGTTTTTAAAAAAGTTAAACCACTACTCTTCACTGCTCAAATCAGACTAACTTATATCTTATTACTCGAATATAATTACACCTGCATGCTTCCATCCGGTGGCTATCGCTGGGTGCGTGAACTGCTGACTTCGCATCGTCCGATGTTGGCTTTTGTTGTGGTGTCCGTCGTCGAGTCAAAACTGTACCGATGAATGGTGACCTCGATCAGGGCTTCGATCGTCAATTGAGATGTCAGCAAATTCCTTTTGCAGCTCCGTTGCTAACTCGCGTTATCTATTGTTCTGGTTATTTATTGTTCGGTGGCGAGAGTCCGTGTTCAATGTATTGTTGCCAACTGCTGTTACTTTCGGGCGTAGCTCGGTATGCATTGTTTCGGTAACGTATTTTCCTTCTCGCGTGTGATCAAATGTTCACATGAAAAATTAATCCGCTTGGATGTGAGATTTAGCGTCGTAAAATTCGATTTAGGCCGGTTTGGTCTTTTTTTTGTAATATGCAGGGGCTTATGTTTCGTAGTATAAAATGTTTGCAGCTGTGCAGTCTGGGAAAAGATTCAACATAAAAGTTGATCAACCGTGAAGAACCAATTTATGTTCAAGTGCCCCGAAAGCGTCAAGAGTAAATGAGAAACTGGTTTGTTACCCATTGTTTTTTTTTTTTTTTTAATCAGTCATTTATTTGTACAGGCTCAATCGAATCAACTTTACAGAGCCAAGTTTTCATATTAACATACATCAGTTGTCTTAAAACTAAAGTTAGGGGGATATAACCGATTACTCGCGGCCGTCTCGAGGTTAATAGGAATAACAATTTAACGGGTGGGGAGCTGGGAGGGAACTTAAAGTAAGGTTTACATAACACATTAATGTTAAAGACTAAATTGTCTCAAAACTAATAACTATACAACTTTTGGGTTTCTTTTGACTTTTACATTTTTGAAAAGGAAAACAAAAAACCATACACATACACTGCCAAAAAAAAACTTAAAGTAAACATACAGGTTAAACAAACTACAATCTAAGGTTAATGTTAGTCAAAAACAGATAAATGAGATTCATAAACTCCAGATCACGTGTAGCCAAAATATCTCGAACAGGTACATTGGGTTGTTTACCTCGAGCCCGAAGGGATTCGTAAAGTTCAGATCTGACTCCGCGATGCTCGGCACATGACCAAACAATGTGATCTGCGTCCTGGTAACCTTGTCCACATTCACAGAGATTGCTGTCGCTCAGCCCAACCCGGTATAAATGAGCGTTCAAAGAATAATGATTGGACATGAGGCGAGACATCACACGAATGAAGTCTCTACCCACATCCATACCCCCAAACCAAGATTTCTTCGACACCTTTGGGATGATAGAATGTTGCCATCGCCCCAAATCTCCTTTACTCCATTTATACTGCCAGCTGACGAGTGACTGTTGACGAAAAATAGTAAAAATTCATTAAAGGCGATTTGTCGATCGTAAATATCGCCTTCCATAGCGCCCACCTTTGCAAGCGAGTCCGCTTCCTCATTGCCCGGAATTGAACAATGAGATGGGACCCATACAAAGGTGATGATAAAATAACGCGAAGATAAAGCACTTAGAAGCTCCTGTATTTTCGCTGAGAAAATACGAGGAGTGCTTTACCGGCCTCAATGAGCGAATAGCCTCTATAGAACTGAGACTATCCGTGAAAATGAAATACTGATCCGGTGTAAGTGAGGCAACAATTTCTAGCGTAAGGTGTATTGCCGCTAATTCAGCGACATATACGGAACAAGGAGCTTGAAGTTTACGGTTGGCGCTATAAATGTCATTAAATATTCCAAAGCCTGCTGACTCCTCTATCAAAGATCCGTCAGTGAAAAACGATTTAGTGGCATCAACTTGGCCAAACCTTGCAGCAAATATTACCGGAGCAATCATAGGACGATGATGCTCTGGGATTCCATGAAGCTCCTGCTTCATGGATAAATCGAAATGAACCGAACTGCCGAAATCTGAGAAGCAAACACGATTGGAAATGTTCGGCGAAGGGCTGACATCCTGTGTTATGTACAAATGGTACAAGGTCATGAAGCGGGTTTGAGGATTCAACTCAAGGAGCTTCTCAAAATGTTCGATTACCTGAGGGTTCATAACTTCACACCTGGTGAGGAGCCGGAGAGATAATTCTGTAAACCGATCCGAGAGTGGCAACATACCCGCCAGCACTTCAAGACTCATGGTGTGAGTCGAGAGCATGCAACCTAACGCGATACGAAGACACCGATACTGAATACGTTCCAGTTTAATGAAGTGCGACCGAGCCGCTGACTGAAAGCAAAAACTACCGTATTCCATAACCGACAAAATCGTTGTCCGGTACAACGTTAGAAGATCTTGTGGATGAGCTCCCCACCAGGTTCCGGTAATTGTGCAGAGAAAATTGATCCTTGGCTGGCACTTTCGCTTCACATACTCAATATGGGATCTCCAGGTGTACTTAGAATCGAACCAGACCCCAAGATATTTAAATGACATAGAATGAGTTATCGGCTTACCCCAAATTTGAAGCTTCGGGTTGTGCTGGGTTATGCTTCCTAGAAAAAACTACCAACTCAGTTTCTCCGTAGAGAATTCGATACCTAGCTCTAGAGCCCAAGTAGACAAATTGTCTAGGGTATCCTGTAAGGGTCCTTGCAGATCGACCCCATTGGGTCCCGTGACAGAACACTACGCCGTCATCTGCAAGTTGTCTCAACGTACAATTGTCACTTAGACAACCGTCAATGTCTTTGACATAAAAATTATACAAAAGGGGGCTCAAACATGATCCCTGGGGGAGACCCATGTAGCTAAATCGTGAAGCTGTAGAGGTTCCATGAGAGAAGCTCATATGTTTCTCTGACAGCAAATTGTACAAAAAATTATTCATTAATGGTGAAAAGTCACAAGCGTGGAGTTTATCTGAAAGAACTTCAACAGATACTGAATCAAAAGCCCCCTTTATGTCCAAGAATACAGAAGCCATTTGCTCTTTTTTAGCAAAAGCTAACTGAATATCTGTGGAAAGCAACGCAAGACAGTCGTTCGTTCCCTTACCCCTACGGAAACCATATTGAGTATCTGAAAGCAGGTTGTTCGTCTCAACCCATTTGTCCAGACGGAAAAGGATCATTTTCTCCAACAACTTTCGAATACAGGATAACATCGCGATGGGTCGATAGGAGTTGTGGTCGGACGCGGGCTTACCAGGTTTTTGAATGGCAATAACTCTCACCCGTCTCCAATCATCCGGTACAATGTTGAGTTCCAGAAACTGATTAAACAAGTGCCATATGCGCCGTTTTCCGACGTCTGCGAGGTTTCTAAGCAAGTGAAACTTGATCCTATCAGCCCCTGGAGCCGTATTGCCACACGAAAGGAGTGCGAGAGAGAACTCTACCATTGAAAAGGGTTGGCTAATCTCATCTATCGAATTCGTGTTTTCGCGAGGAATCATCCGTGCCGGCACAGAATCTGGACAAACTTTTCGCGCGAACTTGAGGATCCATTGGTTCGAGTACTCCTCGCCTTCGTTGTTCGTAGTTCGGTTACGCAACCTTCGCGCCGTGTTCCAAAGAGTACTCATCGACGTTTCGCGCGATAGCCCGTTCACGAATGTTCGCCAGTAACCGCGTTTCTTGGCCTTGATGAGGCTCTTAAGTTCGCGTTCGAGAGCCGTGTAAACTTCGAAGTGCTCAGGTGTTCCACGTCTACGGAAAACTTTAAACGCGTCGGACTTTTTACGGTAAACCTCGGTGCATTGCTGATCCCACCATGGAGAAGGAGGTTTCCGGTGAAATGACGTTCCTGGAACTGGTCGAGTTTGAGCTTGAAGCGCGCTGTCTAAAATCAGGTTGGAGAGGAAGTTATACTCCTCCAGCGGTGGAAGCCCTTCTACCGTCGCTACGACTTCATCTACTGCTGTCCTAAACTTTGTCCAATCGATGTGACGGGTAAGATCATACGCGACGTTGACAGATTTCGACTGATTGAACCCGGTGGCAACCGAAATTTGTATGGGCAAGTGATCACTACCGTGGGGATCTTGAATCACATTCCATGTGCAATCCAACGATAATGAATTCGAACAAAGTGTGAGGTCTAATCTACTGCCAACTGAGGATGAACCAGCCAAACGTGTTACTTCTCCATTGTTAAGTACTGTCATATTGAAGTTGTCACAGAGGTCATATATCATGGAAGACCGGTTGTCATCGTACAGTTCTCCCCAGCCTGTACCGTGAGAGTTAAAATCTCCCATGATCAACCGTGGAGCAGGAAGGACCGAACAAATATCTGAAAGTTGTTTTCGGTTTATTGAGGCGGTGTGTTACCCATTGTATTTACATTAACAAAATTTATTTTGAATAGTTTTGCGTCGATCGGTTGAATCGGCTGTGTCGACACTTCGTTCCGCAATATTTTGTTATCGGGCGTAGCGTTTTGTCTATTGTTTCGGTTGCCTATTGTCCGTTGCGCGAGTGATCGAGTGAGCTTGAAAATTCACCGGGTAAGGTGGGTCGGTGGTGAGGTACATATTTAATTGTGATCCAAATTATTCGTTCGTCGTGCTCGTTGGGCCACCCTATCTTGGAACAAATAAACCACTGTCCCATTTAGATCGATACAAGTTGGCTCTCTGGCGGTAAGATGAATAGACTTGTTTTCCTAATGAAATACCACTATCACACTCTGTGAGTGGCCCCAATAGCATCCTTACTGTTCAAAATTGGTTTTCTGGCATTATTAAAAAATCACTTTGTATTCCCAATGGAAAACCAAAATTACACCTTGTGAGTGGCCCCAAAAGCATCCTTACTGTTAATTTAAATCTGTCCAAAACGGCTTCCCAAAATTGTTAAACATTTTTTAGTTTGCGAATGAAAACCACCATCACGCTTCGTGAGTGGCTTTAATATCATTCCTACAGTTGGTTTTAACCGGACAAAATTGGCTTTTCAGCATTATTAAAAAATCACTCAATTCCCAATGAAAAACCACAATAAAACTTTGTGAGTGGTCACAATAGCATCCTTACTGTTGATTTAAATCGGTTCAAATCGGATATCGGTACTGATTTTCAAATATTCCACTTGGCAGCTTATCGTTAACCAAAGCGAACCCAGCTGCTACCCAACCCTGTTATCCAAAATTCCAGTGATTTCTCGTGGAAGTGCAGAGGTGTTCTCGGCTTCCTATAAAGCGAGTATCACGTCAACATATTCCTACCCTTTCCTTACTTGACCTGCATTCGGACGGGGCCGGCGCCGGTATTGCCTTAGAGTGAGATCACCAGTTTTTACACATTGAAGATGTATGTCCCAAGCATCATCTGTTGGTTCTCTGTGTAATAACAGCTGATCTGGCGATAACGGAGTAGCAACCTCGGGCGGTCAATCATGCTCATGCTCATTCATTTGTAATTACTTGTCGTCATTGCTGAATGCTAGTTGGATGTTGTTCTTGAACCTTAATTTTCAAAATAGACCACAGATGTCCTATTGAGTTAAGGTCAGATGACTGTGCTGGCCACTCCAAAACGGCGATCTTTGAACCATTGCGATATTAGTTTGACATATGCTTTGGGTCTCCATCTTGCTGGAATGTGTATCTTGGGCCATTTTTCAGTGTTCGGAATGTTACTAGACGTTTTCGCTTCAATATGTCCTGATAAACTTACTTCACCATATTTCCGTCAATGAATTCAAGCTCTCCAACACCAGACACTGCCATCGAGAATCAAATCATAACCCTACCTGAATAGACAATGAAACATTTGGCTGAGTTATATGACAATTATTGATGTTGCAAGTATTTACCTCCACCGTGTTGGACTGTCGGCCTTAAACACTTCTTTTTCAAGTTTTCACCGGTCTTTCACCATTTTCTTGCGACACCACCAGACTCAAATGGCATTATTTTAGTCTCATTTGACCATATGATCTTCTTCCAGTCTGCAATTGTCCATGTAATGTGCTCTTGTGTCCACTTAAGCCATTTCTCAATGTTTTTAGCGGATTACCAAGGCTTCTTAAGTGCCACTCTGCTCTTAAGACCATGTTCATGAAGCCGATATTTGCACTGTTTGAGGTGTCACATGAATTTTAAACTTATTTTCGATTTGTTTTGCAACTTTGAGAGCTGAATAGCCTCGGTTTTGCTAAACTTTGTTAACGATAGCCCTATCAATCCAAAGATTTGTCTGTGATGGACGTCCTGATCGTGTCGCTGGTAAGATGGAACCGCATTTATTGAACCTTTGAACTATTTTAGCAACCGTATCTTTACGAACAAGTACAATACCCACATTTTTACTATAGCTTTTACCGGATATATAATGTTCTATTAACAATTTTTGGACACTTAGAGAAAGTGTGGATTTTTAGGCATTTTCAAGCGAATTAACTTGAAATTTGATTTACAAATGCACCAAACAACTGAATGTGCGCTGTTTGCAATGTTTGCAGGTAGCGCGTAATGCTCTCATAAATGTTATTAACCATCTTCAAGTGGAAAAACTTATATTCTGTCATTTTATTGTTCACATCAGAGAAGGGACACTTTGTTGATCTGGCATCGTGACATTATGCGAAATCGACGATGTAGTGGTACGAAGCCAACGATGTTCATTTTGTGCCGAAGAAGGCAAATCTGCCAAACTCGCCAGAACTTTGCCCAATACAAAAATCCTAGGTGATTATGAAGGGCAGGCTCCAAAAAATAGGGGTGGTCCTAAAAAACGGCCACGATTTGATGACAGAGTGAACTAAAAAGCGTGAAAAAGATGGCACAAGTGTTGCACAGGATATGCTGGGTAGAGTTAAGTCCAAGATGCGGGCTTTTATCCTAGATGAAGAGGTTGAATAAAATAAAATGTGCAAAAACAGAGCTCATTTGTGTTTATTTATTCTCTGAGAGTTTCAACAACATCCGGCTGAAAAGGAATGTTTTGTTTTTTTTTCGAGAATATATGCCTTTTCTCGAGTACAATCTTTAAAAAGGAAAGTCTTGATAGAATTATCAGCATGTTTTTTTGTATGGAGGTTTTCTATTTCCTTAAAAGTGTTAATTTATTATGAGTTGTAAATAGTTAAGTCCCAACTTGTAATTAAGCAGTTTTGACGGTTTTGACGGTGAGGCATAACTAATATTTCTGTTATTGCCTTAATTTAGGCAATACTGGCACCAGCCCTACCAGAATGCAAGTCAATTAAGGAAAGGGTAGGCATGGCTTGATGTCGATACTAACCTTATTGAAAGCCAAGGAATCCTCTCCACTTCCAGGTTGGTTTTGCAGGATTCATTTTGTTGAACGATTCTCTAAATTCTACATATCTTACGTCTTAAGAAGATGAACAAACATAAATTTAAATATAAGTACCGATTTAAACTATCGGTGAAGATGCCATCGAGGCCAATCAGAATGGTTTTTCATTGTTAATAGAAAGAATTTTTTAATGACACTTGAGAATCTGCTTAAACCGGTTTATGTCGACAATAAGGGAGCTTCGAGGGCCATTCACAAAGTATGATGGAGTATTTTAATTGAGAAGACAAAATGCATCAGCAACGCATAAGAGAAAATTTGAAACGATCCGCTAAACCAATCGCAATGCTTTTGATATAAGGGGCGGAATATAATTATTTTAAATAACTCAATGCAGACTTTTTCCAAATTAAGCAAATCAACAGACAATCGGTAGACCTAGTACCTCATAGAAGAAGCGGGCTGAAAGTTTAAAAACGCTAGCAAACCCCCTCCCCCCACCATCACTCTTGACTAAAAGTCATACTAAAACATCATTAACAAGTTACGAGAAATAATCAATGTTGGGCATAACAATGTATCTTTCTGTGATCACCCTAATAATTCAGGGTCACCACGATGCCACCACAATGGCATCCTCATAACCATATGTCATATTTGATTTTAACCATTCTTTCCAGAGATAAAATAGTTCTTAGATTCATGGTTGACCTCTTGTTTTTTCGTTGAGCAATGTAGACTTCATACAACCATTCCAATGGTTACAATGTTTTACTTACATACTATACATTATTTCTGTTATCTTTTAGACGAGATTTTACTTGTTCTTTAAACATGGTGATGTCAATGATTTCACAATGTATGTTATACTGGCTCATCATTCAATTAATGGGGCCATTTCATGCATAATTTGTTCAGAACGGATTCCATACTAGGTTGAAGTATTCCAAAATTGGTCTTACATATGTAATGTATAATATTTTAATGGTGCATGGATCTTGAAAGTTGTGGCTGAACCTCTTGTAATGTTCTACCTAGTGTTGTAATGTTTTACATAAGTGAGTTAAGAGTCTGGGATAATGCCTAAGTCCCTTACTATTTTGCATGTTTCTACTTTTTGGGTCCTAAAAATATTTCCATACGAGGTGTTTTAATTTTTCTGCTAAATGCTATTGAGTTACATTTTTCACGTTAAGTTGAAGTAAGTTTTGCTACACCATGTGTTGAATAAGTTAATTTTGTTCTGGAATTCTTATGCGTCACTAGAATTATTTATTTCCATGAAGAGCTTCATGTCAGCTGCCTATATGAGTATTTTTTTAAGTATGTAGGAAATGTCGTTTATGTACAAAATAAAAAGAAGTGGGCCTAGATGTAAACTTTGGGGCACCCCCGAGAAAGTTTAATTTGAAAATGAACAATTTGTTTGCGATGCGTTATATATGGCTGCAGCCAATTTAACATTCCAGGTTCCATTCCAATTTTTTGCAATTTGAAAAGTAATAATGGTACGTCGATTCGGTCAAATGCTTTACTGAAATCAGTGTAAAGGCCTTCTACGTACTTGCCGTTGTCCATTGCGTTCAAAATAAAAGTTACAAATTCAAGTAGATTAGAAGTTGTTGAGCGACCTTTGAAAAAGCCGTGCTGTTTGCTTGTAATTTGATGTTTTACTTGCTGAAAAATATTTTCAATTACAAGAGATTCAAGTGTATCAAAAGTTATGATTGAAGTCACGCTATTACTTCAATGTTCAAGAGAAAAACAACTTGAAAAAAATGGAAAAACTTGTTCAGGTTCATATTTTGGTGTTTGATGTTCCAATTTAAAATTCTGATCTATTGTGTTATGGCTAGATTATCTGGTTTTAAATTGTTTCTGTAACTCTCCACCTCACTCTTCACCAAATTTTTGGTAATTTATACATGTTCCTCATGTGACTATCGATATATGTTAAGTATACCGCATTGTTTTTTTGTTGATCATTAAAATTGTCCCGATGGTATTAGCAGAATCTCTGAACAACCTATAACTCAGCTTAAATTAGCTTAGCTTGACTGACTTCACGTATCAATAGTTGCTAAAGACCATTCACACCAAAATCCGGGCAAAGTATTAATCCTGTTTCTTACACACGTTTTTCTTTGTTTACATTTTACACATTTTTCTTTTTTTACAATCCCGGACTTTTTACAAACATGAATTACGTCTCGTGTAAAATTCATAATATCTAAGTATGTAGTTAAATCACTACGAAATGGAATGAAACTTGTTGAAACTCTGTGGTAGAGTTGGTATGGAGCAATAAAAATCAAATATTCTATAGCATTACGTTCCGAGAGATGCGCAATTACTACTCATCATTTGAGTAAAAACGGTTGAGCGTGATTAAACTTATAATGAAGGGCATGCGCAAGAGACTTTCTCCCATTGGTTGCTCTAGCAACGCAGTGTAAACAACGATTCATGCAAGGTATACATGCGCTCGTTGAGACATTCTTGTGACGGATTTTGAAGACAACGGACGAAGCATAGGCGGTAGGCGAACCAGGCGAACCAGTAGCAGTAGCTGTGGCAGCAGGATGGAGCAGTATCGTGTACTGTGACTGAGGCTGGAAACCTCGGTCCGGTTACGACAATAACCAATACGTAAACAAGCATGAAACACACACATTGTTTACACAAGCGCATTCTGTATTCAAGATGGCGCCGTCTGTTCAAAATCAACTGTTGCAGATGTGATTAAACGTTATAAAGAAGGTCCTACTGTCGAAAGGAAAACTGGAAGTAGTGGTGAACATGAACAAAGCAACACAAGGAACGAGAAAAGAGTCTTTGCTGCCTTTCAGGTAAATCCGAAGATGTCAACACGGACAGTTGCGAAAAAAGTGGAAATTTCATCCGGTTTTGTGCAAAAAGTGAATTCTAAGGCTGGATTGTCATCATTCAAAACCGAAACATACCCAGATCGTAACGCAAAGCAACAAAAATTGGTCAAACAAGGTCACCGGATGGAGGTTTCTTTTATGTTAGTATGGTAGGGCTCGATGGATCGGAATTCACCTTGATAATTGATGTGATCATATTTCATATTTCTAATGATTCAGAACCGTTAGTAAGTCGTTAGTAATTCAAAATCGTTAGCACTGCCGAACACAAAATAACCGAAACAATACGAAGCGTGCCATACCCAATAGCAAAATTCCCAGACAACCAAAATGCATGTACATTGCAAGTTGTTTTTATGATATACAAGCATATATGTAAGTTAACAAATCGTATAGAAAGCATAAACATGGCTTATACATGCAAAAATGAAGGCCGTAGTTGTGCAAATTCGATTGTTTTTTAAACGAGTTGATTTGATATCGTATGCGATTGTATATGTAATAACAAATTCGATTTAAAAGGGTTAGCAATGTATATCCGATTTAGTTTGTGACGCAGTACGATGAATAAATGACACATCATATAGAAGTCGAAAATTTGCACTCTTTACGATTTAACTTAAACATAATATAATAAAGGTAACAATTAACTGTGATTTTGACTAAAAATATACGAACATACGATCCAATATGAACATTGTTATACGACTTGTGGTTGTCTGGGTAGTGTGCTATGAAGCATCGACACAACCATTCACAGCCGATGCTCGGAGCAAATCGTTTTTGTGTAAACGGTCATTTTTTAAAACTGCATCCAACAAACTATTTCACTACTGTAACTTAAATCTGCATTAATCAAAAAAAAGATTCTAAAGAACTATCCACGTTAATCCATCCAAAACTACGGTTGAGGGACTAGATACAAGACTCCATAGATGCATTTCGTGCCCTCTGGAAACTCTGCTTCTATTGAAGTCAAAGCTCATCGATTTAGCATCAACCGGGAAAAACTTGGTCATATATCCAATAATATGACTATCTCCACTTTTTTCTATCTGAATCTCCTGTAATTCAGAGTGAAAGATACAAATTAACAGTATCAAATATTTTAAATTTGATGAAAATGAAACCCCGACAAATTTGACAGGAAAAGTTGACAAATTTGACAGTTTTTTGCTACCCAATCTCTCTATTAATAACCATGGGACTTCATCTAAGACTTGAATTTGAGAGTCGGAGAAATTATTGCAAAATAATCAATTGGATTGAAAAAAGAGCAATCCACTTGCCTAGTAGGAAAATACCAAGATTAAAAAAAAAAATTCCATGATAGAAACGGCTACGCTTCTGGTCAACGCCAACAACAACCGGCTCAAACGAATCATTTTTTTCTGCAAATCGTATTGCATAGTTCAATTTTCGCTGCACTGAACTGCATTTTCACGATGTCAATACGCTAGAATCCAGTGGATTGTTAGTACCCATTGATGCCTTCTCTTGTTTCGTTGGCTGCACTGCTGGCGGAAAGGATGCAATCCTTGTCTATCTTTTCGTTGATATCGGGGTCCTCGTTTGCCGTATATGTTCCTTAATTAGTGGCATGATAAATTAGTTACCAGCCGGTGACGTGACCAACAGATGGCGTTGCGGACATTTTGCTCCTAATGACCGACGTCAAATCAGAACGCTGCTGCACCAACTCCAACGTGTCTGGTTTTTTTTTCCGAGGTGTACCTACTAAATCACAGCCGGGTACGACCGGGAAGGATTGAACTGCCGAAAAAAATGAGTTTCGAAATTGAAATGATAAAACCAAATGAACGTAAGATTCAATAAAAGTCGTAAATAATATGTTTCGCTGCGCTCTTTTCGAATCGCAAGAGCTGGACCTACCTATTCCTCTACAACAGCAATATTTTAGGGTTTGGTCGAACCGCAAGTTGAAGAAAATCGCGCAACATATTTCATTCACAGTGCTTCCTTCGCAGCTTTTTACTGCCACGGGATGCTACGAAGCCTTTTGGAGAGAAAACCAAAAAACGCCAAGAGTCAAGTGCGGTTGAATGAATGGGGAACTCGGGGTACGGTTGGGTTCTGGTGGATTGTTTCGGTTTTATCAACCAAGAAGGCCTGATTTTTCTCGTACTATCCGAAGGTTTAACCACACTTCGAACAGCTAAATGGACATCACAATATATGAACATGGCGTCCGCCTCACCCCTGGTTCCCCCAAGTTCGTAAGAGGTGAATTTAATTGAAGTCAAAAGATAGGAACCAAGTGATGAGCTCCATTGATTGGGCTCGTAGGCTGACCGCTGCGCGATGGTTGGCTGGAGTTCCGTTTTCACGGGATGGGCGGAAGAAACGATTTATGCTGGCGAAGAACCACCCAGCCGTCAATGGAATTTACGATTACGAGGCTGGGTTAGCGGCACCACGGCATCAACTCGTCGGCACATGCAGTTCTCTCGGATGCTCGGTGGCCCAGTTGTGTGGATGATGTTTTAAATTTGGATGTTTTTTTTCAACTTTTTGCTTTGGAATAGAGGTGACTATTTAAACTTAGTTGCAGTACATATTGGTTTTGATATAGCAATTAATTATTAATTATTCAAAATTCGGCTTGCAATGCACTATGGTCCACATCACGAATTTACGAGGAAACATGCTCCCAGCGCCTAAACTTTAAACTTTACAGCAAAGTGATGTTCTACAACATAGTTTGTATTACTAAGGCCCATTTGTTGGTGTTAATTAATATTAGGGTGGTCCTCATTTTCACAGAAATACAAAAACTGACATTTTGTTTGCAGAAATGGACGTCTACATTCTTAAGGTTGTAGCGCGAAAAATTTCATGGGATTTGTACCTATAATTTATTTTTTGTAGCTTGAAAATTGACCGATTAAAGAACAATTTTCCTCTACCAACAGGGTGTACCATAAAAAAATTTTTTCCTAACTTTTATTTCAATTCCCACCGTACACTTGTATTGCGACAAGTTTTTAGAACTTTTAAAGACGCCTACTTTGGTATACAAACTTTGCCGCTAGCTTTAACTAGTTAACCTGTAGTTTTCTACAAAATAATACGCCCTTTTCAAATGTTGATTTTTATGATTGGGTCGCTAAACACAAAAAAATAATGACGTCATTTAAAAGGAAAATTTGTATTGTTTAACATATGTGAAAACTAGAGATATGTTATTTCTGTACTTAAGAAATTATATTTGAATCTGGGATGGTTTTAGAAGAAAAACTTCAATAACTGTTGATTAAGGTTTAAGCTACGGCATAATTAATATATCAAAATACGCGCCTTTATAAGTTCCACAACTCGTATAAACAAAATTTTACGGTGGAAATTCAAATAAAAAAGTTGGAACAGAAAAACTTTTTTTTATAGTACACCCTAAGTTGACGAGGGAAAAGTTGCTCTGTAAGTCTGTAAGTAGCAGACGAAATAGACCTATCTGTCAAAAGATAAGCTCATAGTAGAATTAATAGGAATTTGCTTGCGTGTACTAGCAAAAATTTATAAAAAGTGTTTCAAGGTTTAATTTTTTATTTTTTAAAAAGGGATCAAATGAAGTGTTAATTTTAAATTCTCCTAGTTTCTCAATTCAGAGAATTCTTTGAAGGACATTCATTCACTGGAAACTGATAATTCCTGAAAATATCTAACCATATACTCTTAACAATCCAAATCCAATCCATATTCAATCCAATCCAATCCAAATCAATCCAGATCCAATCAAATCAATCAAATCCAATCCAAATCAGTCGAATCAATCAAATCAATCCAAATCGAATCCAAATCCAATCAAATCAATCAAATCCAATCCAAATCAATCCGAATCAATCCAAATCCAATCAAATCAATCCAAATCCAATCCAAATCGATCAATCCAAATCAATCAAATCCAATCCAAATCAATCAAATCAATCAAATCCAATCCAAATCAATCCAAATCAATCAAATCCAATCCAAATCAATCCAAATCAATCCAAATCAATCCAAATCAATCCAAATCAATCCAAATCAATCAAATCCAATCCAAATCAATCCAAATCAATCAAATCAATCCAAATCAATCAAATCAATCAAATCCGATCCAAATCCAATCCAAATCCAATCAAATCAATCCAAATCAATCAAATCAATCAAATCAATCCAAATCAATCAAATCCAATCAAATCAATCCAAATCAATCCAAATCCAATCAAATCAATCCAAATCCAATCCAAATCAATCAAATCCAATCCAAATCAATCCAAATCCAATCAAATCCAATCAAATCAATCCAAATCAATCAAATCAATCGATCAGTCAAATCAATCCAAATCCAATCAAATCAATCCAAATCAATCCAAATCCAATCAAATCCAATCCAAATCAATCCAAATCCAATCCAAATCAATCCAAATCCAATCCAAATCCAATCAAATCAATCCAAATCAATCCAAATCAATCAAATCCAATCCAAATCAATCAAATCCAATCCAAATCAATCAAATCAATCCAAATCAATCAAATCAATCCGAAATCCAATCAAATCCAATCAAATCAATCAAATCAATCCAAATCAGTCAAATCAATCCAAATCAATCAAATCCAATCAAATCAATCCGAATCAATCCAAATCAATCCAAATCCAATCGAATCAATCCAAATCCAATCAAATCGATCAAATCAATCCAAATCCAATCCAAATCCAATCCAAATCCAATCAAATCCAATCAAATCCAATCCAAATCCAATCCAAATCCAATCCAAATCAATCCAAATCAATCAAATCCAATCAAATCCAATCAAATCAATCCAAATATCAATCAAATCAATCAAATCCAATCAAATCAATCCAAATCCAATCCAAATCAATCAAATCAATCCAAATCAATCCAAATCCAATCCAAATCCAGTCAAATCAATCCAAGTCAATCCAAATCCAATCCAAATCAATCCAAATCCAATCAAATCCAATCATAATCCAATCAAATCAATCAAATCAATCAAATCCAATCCAAATCAATCCAAATCCAATCAAATCAATCCAAATCAATCAAATCAATCCAAATCAATCCAAATCAATCCAAATCAATCAAATCAATCAAATCAATCCAAATCCAATCAAATATCCAATCCGAAAGTCAATCAAATCAATCCAAATCCAATCCAAATCAATCCAAATCAATCAAATCAATCAAATCAATCAAATCAATCCGATCGATCCAAATCAAGTCAAATCAATCAAATCAATCAAATCAATCCAAATCAATCCAAATCAATCAAATCAATCAAATCAATCCAAATCAATCCAAATCAGTCCAAATCAATCAAATCAAATCAATCAAATCAATCAAATCAATCCAAATCAATCAAATCAATCAAATCCAATCAAATCAATCCAAATCAATCCAAATCAATCAAATCCAATCAAATCAATCAAATCAATCCAAATCCAATCAAATCAATCCAAATCAATCCAAATCCAATCCAAATCCAATCCAAATCAATCCAAATCAATCAAATCAATCAAATCAATCCAAATCAATCAAATCAATCAAATCAATCAAATCAATCAAATCCAATCAAATCAATCAAATCAATCAAATCAATCAGATCAATCAAATCAGTCAAATCAATCCAAATCAATCAAATCAATCAAATCCAGTCAAATCAATCAATCAATCAAATCCAATCGATCCAATCAAATCAATCCAAATCAATCAAATCGGTCAATCCAATCGATCAATCCAAATCCAAATCCAATCCAACCAATCCAAATCCAATCCAAACCAATCCAAATCCAATCCAAATCCAATCCAAACCAATCCAACCAATCCAACCAATCCAAATCCAATCCAACCAATCCAAATCCAATCCAACCAATCCAACCAATCCAAATCCAATCCAAATCCAATCCAAACCAATCCAAATCCAATCCAACCAATCCAAATCCAATCCAAATCCAATCCAACCAATCCAAATCCAATCCAAACCAATCCAACCAATCCAAATCCAATCCAACCAATCCAATCAATCAAATCCAATCCAACCAATCCAAATCCAATCCAAATCCAATCCAAATCCAATCCAAACCAATCCAACCAATCCAACTAATCCAAATCCAATCCAATCCAATCCAATCCAATCCAACCAATCCAAATCCAATCCAAATCCAATCCAAATCCAATCCAAATCCAATCCAAATCCAATCCAAATCCAATCCAAATCCAATCCAACCAATCCAAATCCAATCCAACCAATCCAAATCCAATCCAAATCCAATCCAACCAATCCAACTAATCCAACTAATCCAAATCCAATCCAAATCCAATCCAACCAATCCAAATCCAATCCAACCAATCCAAATCCAATCCAAATCCAATCCAAATCCAATCCAAATCCAATCCAACCAATCCAAATCCAATCCAACCAATCCAAACCAATCCAACCAATCCAAATCCAATCCAAATCCAATCCAACCAATCCAAATCCAATCCAAATCCAATCCAAATCCAATCCAACCAATCCAAATCCAATCCAAATCCAATCCAACCAATCCAAATCCAATCCAAATCCAATCCAAATCCAATCCAACCAATCCAACCAATCCAAATCCAATCCAACCAATCCAAATCCAATCCAAATCCAATCCAAATCCAATCCAAATCCAATCCAACCAATCCAAATCCAATCCAAATCCAATCCAAATCCAATCCAAATCCAATCCAACCAATCCAACCAATCCAAACCAATCCAAATCCAATCCAAATCCAATCCAAATCCAATCCAAATCCAATCCAACATCCAATCCAACCAATCCAAATCCAATCCAAATCCAATCCAACCAATCCAAATCCAATCCAAATCCAATCCAAATCCAATCCAAATCCAATCCAAATCCAATCCAAATCCAATCCAAATCCAATCCAAATCCAATCCAAATCCAATCCAATCCAAATCCAATCCAAATCCAATCCAACCAATCCAACCAATCCAACCAATCCAACCAATCCAAATCCAATCCAACCAATCCAAATCCAATCCAAATCCAATCCAAATCCAATCCAACCAATCCAAATCCAATCCAAATCCAATCCAAATCCAATCCAAATCCAATCCAAATCCAATCCAACCAATCCAACCAATCCAAATCCAATCCAACCAATCCAAATCCAATCCAAATCCAATCCAAATCCAATCCAAATCCAATCCAAACCAATCCAAATCCAATCCAAATCCAATCCAAATCCAATCCAAATCCAATCCAAATCCAATCCAAATCCAATCCAAATCCAATCCAAATCCAATCCAACCAATCCAAATCCAATCCAAATCCAATCCAAATCCAATCCAAATCCAATCCAAATCCAATCCAATCCAATCCAACCAATCCAACCAATCCAACCAATCCAAATCCAATCCAACCAATCCAACCAATCCAAATCCAATCCAACCAATCCAAATCCAATCCAACCAATCCAACCAATCCAAATCCAATCCAAATCCAATCCAAATCCAATCCAAACCAATCCAAATCCAATCCAAATCCAATCCAAATCCAATCCAAATCCAATCCAAATCCAATCCAACCAATCCAAATCCAATCCAAATCCAATCCAAATCCAATCCAAATCCAATCCAAATCCAATCCAAATCCAATCCAAATCCAATCCAAATCCAATCCAAACCAATCCAAATCCAATCCAAATCCAATCCAAACCAATCCAAATCCAATCCAACCAATCCAAATCCAATCCAACCAATCCAAATCCAATCCAAATCAATCCAAACCAATCCAAATCCAATCCAAATCCAATCCAAATCCAATCCAAATCCAATCCAAATCCAATCCAAATCCAATCCAACCAATCCAAATCAATCCAAATCCAATCCAAATCCAATCCAAATCAATCCAAATCCAATCAAATCCAATCCAACCAATCCAATCCAATCCAACCAATCCAAATCCAATCCAAATCCAATCCAAATCCAATCCAAATCCAATCCAAATCCAATCCAAATCCAATCCAAATCCAATCCAAATCCAATCCAAATCCAATCCAAATCCAATCCAACCAATCCAACCAATCCAAATCCAATCCAAATCCAATCCAAATCCAATCCAAATCCAATCCAAATCCAATCCAAATCCAATCCAAATCCAATCCAAACCAATCCAACCAATCCAAATCCAATCCAAATCCAATCCAAACCAATCCAAATCCAATCCAAATCCAATCCAAATCCAATCCAAATCCAATCCAAATCCAATCCAAATCCAATCCAAATCCAATCCAAATCCAATCCAAATCCAATCCAAATCCAATCCAAATCCAATCCAAATCCAATCCAACCAATCCAACCAATCCAAATCCAATCCAAATCCAATCCAAATCCAATCCAATCAATCCAACCAATCCAAATCCAATCCAAATCCAATCCAAATCCAATCCAAATCCAATCCAAATCCAATCCAAACCAATCCAAATCCAATCCAAATCCAATCCAAATCCAATCCAAATCCAATCCAAATCCAATCCAAATCCAATCCAAATCCAATCCAAATCCAATCCAAATCCAATCCAAATCCAATCCAAATCCAATCCAAATCCAATCCAAATCCAATCCAAATCCAATCCAAATCCAATCCAAATCCAATCCAAATCCAATCCAAATCCAATCCAAATCCAATCCAATCCAATCCAAACCAATCCAAATCAATCCAAATCCAATCCAAATCCAATCCAAACCAATCCAACCAATCCAACCAATCCAAATCCAATCCAAATCCAATCCAACCAATCCAAATCCAATCCAAATCCAATCCAAATCCAATCCAAATCCAATCCAAATCCAATCCAAATCCAATCCAACCAATCCAAATCCAATCCAAATCCAATCCAAATCCAATCCAAATCCAATCCAAATCCAATCCAAATCCAATCCAAATCCAATCCAAATCCAATCCAACCAATCCAAATCCAATCCAAATCCAATCCAAATCCAATCCAAATCCAATCCAACCAATCCAACCAATCCAAATCCAATCCAAATCCAATCCAAATCCAATCCAAATCCAATCCAAATCCAATCCAAATCCAATCCAAATCCAATCCAAATCCAATCCAACCAATCCAAATCCAATCCAAATCCAATCCAAATCCAATCCAAATCCAATCCAAATCCAATCCAAATCCAATCCAACCAATCCAACCAATCCAAATCCAATCCAAATCCAATCCAAATCCAATCCAACCAATCCAATCAATCAAATCCAATCCAAATCCAATCCAAATCCAATCCAAATCCAATCCAAACCAATCCAAATCCAATCCAATCCAATCCAAATCAATCCAAATCCAATCCAAATCCAATCCAATCCAATCCAAATCCAATCCAAATCCAATCCAAATCAATCCAACCAATCCAAATCCAATCCAATCCAATCCAAATCCAATCCAAATCAATCCAAATCCAATCCAAATCCAATCCAAATCCAATCCAAATCCAATCCAAATCCAATCCAAATCCAATCCAAATCCAATCCAAATCCAATCCAAATCCAATCCAAATCCAATCCAAATCCAATCCAAATCCAATCCAAATCCAATCCAATCCAATCCAAATCCAATCCAAATCCAATCCAAATCCAATCCAAATCCAATCCAAATCCAATCCAAATCCAATCCAAACCAATCCAAATCCAATCCAACCAATCCAAATCCAATCCAAATCCAATCCAAATCCAATCCAAATCCAATCCAACCAATCCAACCAATCCAAATCCAATCCAAATCCAATCCAAATCCAATCCAAATCCAATCCAAATCCAATCCAAATCCAATCCAAATCCAATCCAAATCCAATCCAAATCCAATCCAAATCCAATCCAAATCCAATCCAAATCCAATCCAAATCCAATCCAAATCCAATCCAAATCCAATCCAAATCCAATCCAAATCCAATCCAAATCCAATCCAAATCCAATCCAAATCCAATCCAAATCCAATCCAAATCCAATCCAAATCCAATCCAAATCCAATCCAAATCCAATCCAATCCAATCCAAATCCAATCCAAATCCAATCCAAATCCAATCCAAATCCAATCCAAATCCAATCCAATCAATCCAAATCCAATCCAAATCCAATCCAAATCCAATCCAAATCCAATCCAAATCCAATCCAAATCCAATCCAAATCCAATCCAACCAATCCAAATCCAATCCAAATCCAATCCAAATCCAATCCAAATCCAATCCAAATCCAATCCAACCAATCCAAATCCAATCCAATCCAATCCAATCCAATCCAATCAATCCAAATCCAATCCAAATCCAATCCAACCAATCCAAATCAATCCAAATCCAATCCAAATCCAATCCAAATCCAATCCAAATCCAATCCAAATCCAATCCAAATCCAATCCAAATCCAATCCAAATCCAATCCAAATCCAATCCAATCAATCCAAATCCAATCCAAATCCAATCCAACCAATCCAATCAATCAAATCAATCCAAATCAATCCAAATCCAATCCAAATCCAATCCAATCCAAATCCAATCCAAATCCAATCCAACCAATCCAAATCCAATCCAAATCAATCCAAATCCAATCCAAATCCAATCCGAATCCAATCCAAATCCAATCCAAATCCAATCCAAATCCAATCCAAATCCAATGCAAATCCAATCCATCCTTTGATCCATTGAAGATAGTTATTTTTTTAATTAAATTTTTTGATCTTTTAATACTCATTGACTTTTTTTTTCTTAAAAGTGAAAGCTTGCTTATAAGCACTCAAAGACGCATGAAATATCTGTACCGTAGAGTAGGGTGACTTCGATCATCGGGGTGACTTCGAACGCCAAGTCCGATATTTATTCAATTTGAAATTATCCTTCTCCAAGAGTCTGATTTTTTTAAGCCTTGAACCATATAAATTCCGCATTTATTAGGGTATATAAAAGCATTTTGTGTTTCGCATTTCTCTTTTTCCTTCGCTATAAAAAAATGTTTCAAAAAAATGTTCCTGATGGTACTTTTTACCAAGCCCAACAACAATCATACATTCAAGCAATAAGTTTAAAAAAAACCGACAACCCCAATTTCAGATTACTTAAACATTCGTCTCTCTAAGCTAATCGAAAACATTTTTATTTTGTAAACATAAACAAATTAATGAATAAAAAATATATTGATCGAAAATTAAGAGCAAACAAATTAACGCGACAACCTTCTCGAAGTGTTGCACCACCTTCCAATCTGTCAAATAGTTTGTTTTGTTTTGTTCTGTGTTGGTGAAAAGGTGTGAAATATTTGTTTCGAAAATTTAATGGCATTGAGAAGTCCAAAATGCCAAAAAAGTACGTGAACAAAGTTGGTCGAAGAGTTTATTTACAGTACAGTTCCGAATCGATGGATGCTGCGTTGGAGGCAGTACGAAAAAAACGATATTCACTGCGGTAAGCTGCTCGGACCTACAGCGTTCCTTACAGCACCCGTCATGATACACTCAATGGACGGCACCTGCAGACGGTTGGTGGTCAGAAAATCTTAACAGATGCCCAGGAAGCGGAAAATTGTAGTTGATTCACGGCAGTGTTGGCATCCTTACACCGGTGTAGTACCGAATTAAAAACGACATGAGTGAGGTATTTCTGTTTGTCTTATATTATGGTGAACTACTGAAAAATAGCAATGGATGGGTCGCTCATAAATAATGTCATGCTTTTAATGGAAGGGAGCTTTGGGAATTGTGATAATCTGTACACAAATATTTTAGATCCATAAAAAAGCATGACAAAGAGAAAAGGTTTTGAAAATGGTCCTTTTTTGCGTGACATAATTAATGAACGTTCCCTTTGGGGATTGCTCCACCCCTGTGCTATTCGATAGACATCTGCATCAAACGGTTTGCATACAGATTTGGTGTTTTTTTATTTATCTAAGCATTTCAAATGGATAAAATTGATTTTACTCGAAGTCACCCCATTATTGAAAATTGGCCGCGGGAATTAAACATTTTTTTTTAAAGTTCATCTGACATAATACATTTTTTAAATTTCTGTGTAGGGTTATACTACAGATACCAGTACTGGTTTTAAAAATGTAAAACAAAATTTTAAAGATAATTATCATAGAAAATTTCAAGAAATAGTTCAAAAAGAGATCGAAGTCACCCCGTTTTACGGTATATATAAAAAGGAATTTCTGTCTGTCTGTCTGTCTGAACCTTATAAACTCGGAGACTACTGATTCGATCGGCGTGAAAATTTGTATTCAGAGTGTTTTGGAGCCGGGAAAGGTTCTAATGATAGTTTGAGACCCCTTGCATCTCTGTGAAGAGAGGCTCCCATACAAATGAAACACAAATGTCTGTTTAACTCGAGAATCAATCAAACAAATGGAACCAAATTTAGCAGGTGGAGGATTATGAAATGTTTTCTAAGTGTCTTGAGACCCGTATCTTTTCAAAAAGGGAGGCCACCATACAAATGAAACACAAGTTTCTGCATAACTCGAGAATTTATCTAGCAAATGACGTTAAATTTGGCATGTGGAGGTTTTTGAAGGAGAACAATATTTTATGGTGATTTTAGACTTCTTTGCCCTTTGGAAGGGGGGTGGAGAGGGGGGGGGGTCCCATACAAATGATACGCAAATTTCTGCATAAGTCGAGAGATAACTAAGCAAATGGAACTAAATTTGGTATGTGGAGGTTTTTGAAGGCGAAAAAATGTTTTCATTATGGTATGAGACACCTCCCGTCTCTACAATGGGAGGCTCCCATGCAAATGAAAAACAAATTTGAGCATAACTCGAGAACTAATCAAGCAAATTGAATCAAATTTGACATGGGTGAGTTTTTGAAGGCAAAAAAATGTTTTTATGGCTATTTGAGACCCCTCCTCTTTCTGGAAAGGGGGGGGGGGCTTCCATACCAAAGAAAAACAAATTTCTACCAAACATGAGCACTATCCTTACTGCTATGCATATTTGTATACAGGGGTTTTTGGGCCCGGAAAAAGGTCTTTAGATAGTTCGAGATCCCTTCACCCTCTGAAAGGGGGGCTGCCATACAAATGAAACTCATATTTCAGCATAATCCAAGGAATTAATCAATCAAATGGAACCAAATTTGGCATGTGGGGGTTTTTGGAGGTAAGAAATGTTTCTATGGTGATTTGAGACCCCTCCCCTATCAGGAAGGAATGGCTGTCATACAAATTAAAAGGATATTTTTTGCATAACTCGAGAACTAATCAAACAAACGGAACCAAATTTTGCATGGGCAAGTTTTTGAATGCGAGAAATGTTTTAATAGTGGTTTGAGACCCCTCTACTTTCTGGAAAACGGGGGCTCCCATACAAGTGAAACTCAATTTTCAGCCAAACCTGAGAACTATCCCTACAGCTATTCAAATTTGTATGCAGGGGTTTTCGGAGCTAGGGAAGGGTCTTATGGCAGTTTGAGAACCCTCCTACATCTGGAATAGGGTGTTCCAAAACAAATGAGACAAAAAAGAAACGCCCTGCTCAAACCCATTCTCAAAAGAACCAGAAGATGTACACATGGATTCCAATGAAGTCCATCACTAGTCACCTGGTACAAGAGGGCCTGGGAGACCAGAGAATATAGGGTCAGAAAAGGCCATTCAGTTTAACCCTGAGAATAGTAGTGTCGCCGGGTGTAGTGGTTCAAAAAACCAAGGACAATACGTTTCCCATGGTGATAAAGGACCTCAGATTAAAAAACCCAGCGCCTGGATAACTGTATTATCGACTGGGTTATGGCGATGCTAAAATAACGATTAAGGGCTGTCCTCAAGGAGAAGTCCTATTGCCTTTATTGTGGTCCTTAGTAGTAGTAGTAGTAGTAGTAGTAGTGAAGCTAGGTAAACTACAGAGACTTGCCTGTGTATCAATAACTGGAGCAATGATAAGTACACCATCTGTTGCTTTGGATGCCCTTCTTGACATGTTACCTTTACATCAATGTGTAAAGCAGCAGGCAGTGAAAAGTGCCCTGCAATTCAAAAGATTTACAGTAAGATTTTAGATGGTGATCCTTAAAGATCCTTAAGATGTTCAAGTTACACTCAGATGTTAAAACAATAGAAGACTGGATACAACGAAGACAAACTACGACGTTCCCTCAAAAGTGGTAAAATCAAGCCGCTATGTATGGGAGTCTGGTAGACCTAGTTTGCGTCCAGGCTCCATTGTGTTTTACACGGATGGGTCGAAAATGGGAGAAAATATTGGAGCCGGGGTTCATGGCCCTGGAATCAGGAAACGGTATTTCAAGCAGAAATTTATGCCATTATTGAATGTGTGAATATTTGTTTAAAGAGGAAATACAGATTTGCAAAGATCTCTATTTTTCCGATAGTCAAGCAGCTCTCAATGCGCTTAACGCTTTCACATGTAAATCTAAGCTAGTGTGGGAATGCATTCTTTCCTTAAGACAATTGGCCAATTGTGGTATTGAGGGAAATGAAAAAGTTGACAGCCTTGCAAAAGAAGGTTCAGCATCAAACTTAATTGGTCCGGAATTATTTTGTGTAGTCCCAGACTCTGACGACTGAAATACAAAATTGGGAAATGTCCATAGTCGATCAACTAGAACGCTACGGATCATGTGACAAGCAGAGTCTATCGGATCAATGCTGTAAAGACTGGATCTTGCTAAATCTTGGTAAAACGACCTGCAGTTACTGGTAAAATGGTCACTGCCCGAGTAGGTATCACCTAAACAAAATTGGAAGAATTCATTCTACAGAATGTCGTTTTTGCCAGTTTGAAACTGAAACTGCAGAACATATACTCTGCAATTGTGGAGCATTATTCCATCAAAGGATGTCAATATTTCTAAAGGGGTTACTAGAGCCCCCCGAAATTTGACAAAACAATCCTGATAGGGTATTAGACTTTATAAAACAAGTCGAGCCTAATTGGGATCAGGGCCTATGTCAACCAATGTCCATCACCTCTTAATTGTGACAGGATATTTGACTTGCACAAAATCAAATATGGGTCATACAGCAATAACCCTAAAGAAAGGATGCAGTTGTGTTTTGGCTCTACAGAAAAGATAAAAAAATAAAAAAACAAATGAAGCACAAATTTCAGCAAAATTCAAGAATCAATAAAACAAATGGAACCAAATTTGGCATGTGGGGGTTTTTGGAGACAAGAATTGTTTCTATGCTGGTTCGAGACACCTCTCCTATCAGGAATCGATGACTCTCATACAAATAAAACAGAAGTTTTTTTTTGCATAACTCAAGAAATAATCAAGCAAATGGAACCAAATTTGGCATGTGGAGGTTTTAGAAGGCAAGAAATGTTTCCACGGTGGTTTGAAACCCTTCTACTCTTTGGAAGGGAGGGGTGTTGAGCAGATGCAACGCTTCTAGTGGATGAAACACTTCAAGACTTGATCAAAGCAACCATCGAAGAATCAAGCTTATTGAAACAATCAAATATTTGTTCACTTCTCATTCAACTACCATTCAATTAAGACGTTATCTTCAATATTAGTCCGATTTTATTCCATTTTTCCGATAGGTTATGGGCCCAGGACATTTGTATCGGAACTGGTGAAGAAAGAACGTATTTAAAATATATCAAGATGGTGGACAAGATGGTGTCAGTCCCGAAGCTGAATAACTCGAATTATGACAACTGGAGCTTCAAGATGAAGCTGCTCTTGACGAAGGAAGGCAACTGGGAGGCTGTAGCGGATGCAAAGCCAGAACCGGTGACGGAACCATGGAAGACTAAGGATGAGCAAGCGCTGGCGACGATAGGATTGGCCGTTGAAGATAATCAATTGATTCACATACGGAAGGCCAAATCGGCAGCTGAAGCGTGGAAGACTCTCGAAAACTTTCATGTGAAGAAGACGTTAACCACGAAGGTGTCGGTGATGCGGAGAATTTGCAGTTTGCGTTTGGAGAAGCACGGCAACATGGAGGCGCACGTATCAAAAATGGCGGAATTAGTCGAGAAGCTGAACACACTGCAACCGGAGAAGATTCTTGACCACCAGTGGCTGGTTGCCATGTTATTCAATAGCCTACCCGAAGAGTATGAGACGCTGGTAACTGCCCTTGAAGCAAGACCGGAAGCAGATTTGACTGTGGACATGGTGAAAGGGAAGCTCATCGACGAATGGCAGAAGAAAAATCAGCGGAATGCAAATGATGACGATATCGAAGGTGTTCATTATGTGGATTCCAAGGCTAGACCAGGCAAGTGTTTCTTCTGCAAGAAAACGGGACATCAAAGAGCGGATTATGAAAAATTCAAGGCATGGAAGAGAGAAAAAGGCAGTAAACCCGTAAGCAAGCACCATAAGGCAAATCATGTGAAGCAGAATGACGATGACGATGGTGATAACTACGCGTTCCTGATGGGCAATTCAAGAGAAGCTGACGCACAGTGGATACTGGATTCTGGAGCGACCTGCCATATAGCTAATTACCGGAAGTTTTTCGACCATCTGGAAGAGACGATAACGGAGGACGTTTGGGTCGCAAACGGAACAAAGGTACGTTCTAAGGGTCGTGGTACTTGTCGAATCAGCGTCATAAATGGATCTGGGAGAAGGCATGATGTTCCGATGGAAGGTGTATTGTACGTTCCAGAGATGAATTCCAACTTGTTGTCTGTGAAGCGCTTGGTGCAAAAGGGATTCGTCATAACATTCGATGCGAGTGGCGCCAGGATTTTGAAAGGTGAAAAAGTATGTACTATTGCGGAGCCTGCTGGAAATTTATTCGTTCTGCGTCAAACCGATGAGAGTGCATCTATGGCAACAATTAGCAACGAGTGCGTCCATACGTGGCATAGGCGATTAGGTCATAGAGATTGCGAAGCTATCGTGAAGCTGCAAGATCTGACTGAAGGAATGAAGCTTAGAAGCTGCCATTGCACTGAAAAGTGCGAAGTTTGCATCCAGGGTAAAATGCATCGGAAGCCGTTCCCGCAAGTATCGGAAAGTGGATCATCTGATGTAATGGATCTGGTACATACGGATATTTGTGGACCCATGAGAACGAAGACTTTTGCTGGAAGGCGGTATTTCTTATGTTCATAGATGACTATAGTAAATATACGGTCGTCTATTAGTTGCGAAAGAAGTCTGAAGCGGTCCAGAGATTGGAAGAGTACGTCCGATCGAGGCGGAGAATATACTGGCAATAAAGAAAAGGCATTCCTGAAGAGACCCGGTATTATTGGCCAGTTCACCGCTCCGTACACCTCTCAGCAAAATGGGAGCGCCGAACGGAAGAATCGGTATCTGGTGGAGATGGTCAGGTGCATGTTGACTGATGCGAACCTGGACAATCGTTTTTGGAGAGAAGCAATAATGACGGCGAATTATATGCAGAATCGACTGCCTTCGAGGACCATCACTGGTACACCATATGAACGGTGGTTCGGAAAGAAGCCAAATGTAGGACACATGCAGCGGTTCGGAGTGGACGCGTATTGTCACGTGTCAAGTGAAAATCGTGGTAAGCTCGATCAAAAGGCAATGAGGCTCAAGTTCGTCGGATATAGCGAGGTGTCCAAGGCTTACCGTTTGCTGGACGTAGCAACAGGAAAGGTAACTATAAGTCGTGATGTTGAATTTCTGGCTACCTGTAGACCCGAGCCGGAGCCAGTAGAGCAAGATTTGGTATATCCATCTATTGACTTCAATCGGGAGGAACCTGTGGTACCAGATGAAGCAATTGAAACCGGCCCTGATGATGATCAGCTTGACGATGATGACCTGGATTATGAGAGTCTGCCAGACGATTTTGGTGAAGACAACATAGAGCTCCAGCCTGCAGAACCTTGTGAGGACAAACCGTGCACGGCACGACGATCGGAATGGGAGAATTTTGGCAGAGCCCCGGAAAAGTATGCGTGTACAGCAGAGATTTCAATGCAGGAAGAGCCGAAAACTGAAGCCGCTGAAGCAAGCTTTGGCCAGCCCACACAGTGCGGAGTGGAAGAAAGCTATGGAAGAAGAACTTGGAACCATTGAAGCAAATGAGACATGGGACCTCGTTGATTTGCCGGCGGGGCGTCGAGCCATTGGATGCAAGTGGGTGTATAAGTACAAACGGAACGAGAAAGGCATTATCGTACGCTATAAAACCAGATTGGTGGCTCAAGGATTCAGCCAGCGCTTTGGAACGGACTATGATCAAGTTTTTGTACCAGTAGTTCGTCAAACGACTTTTCGTACCCTATTGTCTGTTGCAGTAAAGAGGAAAATGACCGTCAAGCAATTTGATGTTAAAACGGCATTCCTCAACGGCAACCTTGAGGAAGAGATATTCATGAAGCAGCCTCCCGGATTTGTCGTCAATGGTATGGAAAACAAGGTGTGCCGTTTGAATTGAAGCTTATACGGGCTTAAGCAAGCTGCTCGATCATAGAACCAAAGGCTCAACGAGGTGCTAGTCGAAAATGGATTCCAGCGATGTGAGGCAGATCCCTGCCTTTACCGGAAGCAGTTCAAAGAAAAATGGTGCTACGTACTTATTAACGTGGACGATCTTATCATGGCAAGCAAAGACGAGAGGATGATCATCGATTTGGAGCGAGCTCTAGACAGCAATTTTGAAGTCAGCAGCCTGGGTGACGTCAGGTTTTACCTTGGAATCGAAGTGATACGGAACCAAGCCGGAGATTTTCACATTAATCAGCGGAAATACATTGAGGAAGTTGTTAATTCCGTTGGTCTTCAAGATCCGAAAGTATCAGCTATTCCGTTGGACGTTGGATGTATGAAGATCGAAGAGGTTGATGAACAGTACCAGAAGGTAGTAGGGCAGCTGTTGTATATTGCTGTTAATAGTAGACCGGACATTGCGGCAGCAATTTCAATCATGAGCCGCAAAGTAAGCAGTCCAACCCAGCAAGACTGGAACGAGCTGAAGAGGATTGTTCGCTACCTAAAAGGGACTATGAACCTGGAGCTTAGGCTGAGCAGTAGCAGTGATCGATCTGGATTGATTGGTAACGCTTGTGCAGATTGGGCTGAATGCCGCAACGATCGCAAATCCAATAGTGGTCATATTTTCAAATATTGCGGAGGAACAATCTCGTGGGCTTGTCGGAAAAAAAACGTGTGTTTCACTATCAACAGCGGAGGCGGAATTTGTATCCCTATCTGAAGCATCACAAGAAGCAGTCTGGTTGAAACTATTACTGGTGGACCTAGGGGAGAAAGCTGAAACAACGACATTATTTGAGGACAATCAAAGCTGCCTAAAGATGCTTGACTCCGAATAAGGCAAATTTCATTACGCCAAAGATTTGAAAATGAAGGGGATCATCAATTATGTGTATTGTCCTACAGAATCGATGACCGCTGATCTTTTGACAAAGCCGATTGGAGGTTCTTCGGAAGGCATGTGGACTACAGTAGCAGCGTTGAGGAAGAGTGTTGAGCAGATGCAAAGCTTCTAGTGGATGAAACACTTCAAGACTTGATCAAGGCAACCATCGAAGAATCAAGCTTATTGAAACAATCAAATAGGGTAAGGGGATGTAATGTTAGCCTAGCTCCTTCATTCGGTCTATGTACCAAATGTGTCATTAATTTAGAGATAATCAACAAAATCATGTTGCTATTAGCATGATAGATGTAATCCGAAGCAATTGAGACAATATTAATCATCTTATAGTTGTTCACTTCCGCGTATTTTTCGGTTTCTTGAACTTTTGGGGCATCATGATTTCACTGGTTATGCTGAACCGATGCACAGTGGGAAAAAAAGTGCCCGAAACGCGAAAGAATTCTATATCTCTGCTCGGAGTGGAACGATTTCTGTAAATGATACCTTTACTTTAAGGAAAATTTCTAATAAATCGAATGGACGTAGTCTCATTGGCCGCACGGAACTGCTTGGGGAGCAAAAGAGCTGATTTTACCCTTGTTCCCCTATTATTTCCTTGTTGTTGAGATATTTCTTTGCTCGGTGTGACTCAAGATCAACAAAATAATGCTAGTTCTTTGTGAAATTTTTTGGGGAATCGATTGAAATTGGTTTCATTTACCGCACGGCTCTTTGAACGTAGATATGGCTGATTATACCCTAATTCCCCTAATAGTTTTGTGTTTATCATAAATTTCTTTGGTTGGAGCTACTCAAGATGAACAAATTAAAGCTAGTCCTTTGAAAAATTTGCTGAGGAATCACTTTAATTACTTTCGTTCGCCGCATAGCTCTTTGAACGAAGATATGGTTGATTTTACCCCGATTTCCCTAATATTGTTGTGTTATTCAGAGATATCTTTGTTTCGTGTGACTGAAGAACAACAAAATAAGGCTAGTCCTATGTAAAATTGCCTGAAAAATCGATTGAAGTTGGTTTCATTAACCGCATGGCTCTGTGAATGAAGATATGGCTGATTTTACCCTTATTCCCCTAATATTGTTGTGTTTTTCAGAAATTTATTTACTCGATGTGATTAAAGAACAACAAAATATGGCTAGCCCCATGTGAAATTTCCTGAAGAATCGACTAGAGTTAGTTGTTCACCGCACGACTCTGTGAATGAAGATAAGGCTAGTTTTACCCTGATTTCCCTAATGTTTTCATGTTTTTCACAATTTTCTTTGCTCGGTGTGACTCAAGATCAACAAAATAATGCTAGTTCTTTGTGAAATTTTTTGGGGAATCGATTGAAGTTGGTTTCATTTACCGCACGGCTCTTTGAACGTAGATATGGCTGATTATACCCTAATTCTCCTAATAGTTTTGTTTTTATCATATTTTTTTTTGGTCGGAGTTACTCAAGATTAACAAATTAAAGCTAGTCCTTAGAAAAATTTGCTGGAAAATCGATTGAAATCAATTTTGTTCACCGCACAGTTCTGTGAACGAAGATATGGTCAATTTTACCCCGATTCCCCTAATATTCCTCTAAGTTCATTGCATTCATTCTTGCCGTAAGCTGTAAGCACCTTAAAAGCATTTTTACGAATTCATTAGAAGACGTTTGAGCGGTGCCATGTTTACTAATAATGATTTTTTTCTTTATTTCCAAAATATTGGGGGAATCAGGGTAAAATGTGCCATAGCTTTGTTCTTAGAGCCGTGCGGTAAACGAAACTAACACCAACCGATTGTCCAGAAAATTTTATATAGAACTAGCATAGTTCTGTTGATCTTGAGTCACACAGAGCAAAGCAATTTCTGAATAACATAACAATATTAGGGGAATCAGGGTAAAATTAGCCATATCTTCGTTCACAGAGCTGTGCGGTGAACATAACTAACTCTAGTCGATTTTCCAGAAAATTTTACATAGGACTAGCCTTACTTTGTTGATCTTGAGTTACACCGACCAAAGAAATTTCTGAATTTCAAAAAAATATTAGAGGAATCAGGGTAAAATGTGCCATATATTCATTCACAGGCTGTTGAAACTAACTTCATTCAAGTCTCCAGGAAATTTACATGGGACTTACCTTAATGTGTTGCTTTAGAAAAACACCGAACAAAAAATTTCTGAAAAAAAAAACGAAAATGTTAGGGGAATCAGGGTAAAATTGACCATATCTTCATTCGCAGAGCCGTGCCGTAAATGAAACTAACTCCAATCGATTGGCCAGAAAAATGTATATGGGAATAGCCTTATTTTGTTGCTGTAGAAACACACCGAACAAATAAATTTCTGGTTTACACAAAAATACTAGGGAAAATAGGGTAAAATCAGCCATATCTTCATTAACAGAGCCGTGCGGTTAATGAAACAAACTGCAATCGATTTTTCAGGAAATTTTACTTAGCACTAGCTTCATTTGGTTGATCTTGAGACAAACCGAACCATGCAATCTCTGAAAAACCCAACAACATTAGGGGAATCGGGGTAAAATCAACCATATCTTCGTTCACAGAGCTGTGCGGTAAACGAAACCAATAAAAATAGATTTCTTAGCAACTATACAAAGGACTAGCCTTAATTTGTTGATCTTGAGTCACACCGAGCAAAGAAAATTGTGAAAAACATGAAAATATTAGGGGAATCAGGGTAAAACCAGCCATATCTTCATTCACAGAGCCGTGCGGTGAACAAAACTAACTATAGTCGATTTTCCAGGAAATTTCACATAGGACTAGCCATATTTTGTTGTTCTTTAATCACATCGAGTAAAGAAATTTCTGAAAAACACAACAATATTAGGGGAATAAGGGTAAAATCAGCCATATATTCATTCACAGAGCCATGCGTTAAACGAAACCTTCTTCAATCGATTCTCCTGAAAATTTTACATAGGACTAACATCATTTTGTTGATCTTGAGTTACACCGAGCAATGAAATGTCTAAACAACAAGCAAATAATAGGGGAACAAGGGTAAAATGAGCTCATTTGCTCCCCAAGCATTTCCGTGCGGCCAATGAGACTACGTCGATTCGGTTTCTTAGAAATTTTCCTTCAAGTAAAGGTATCATTTACAGAAATCGTTCCACTCCGAGCAGAGATATAGAATTCTTTCGCGTTTCGGGCACTTTTTTTCCCACTGTGCGATGATCTACACGATTTCAAGTGATCTAAATTTGGCTTAATTGAATCGATGAAGCAAGTAATGCACTCTGGATGTGCAGAAAATAGTTACACGTTACAAACTAACTGTTCACATAGCTAAAATAACAATGATTTTACAAGAAAATCGTAGGCCCAATGTTGGGTACATTTTTTTTTGTATGTTCCCAACTCTGGCCTGTTGTATCAATAACGTAGTAAAAAGGTTGTTATTGGTAAAATTTAAAGTGGAAATGCATGAATTTGCGGTTGTTTATATTCAAGTGGCTCATCCAATCACAAATCGAAGAGACAAAATCATTGTATTGTGAATTATAATGTTTTCATCATTAAATGGCTGATAAATCATATATGAACATCATTTAAGTGTTTGGAGGTTTTTACTTAAATTTGTTTAGTGAAATGTTGTATTAAGTAAATCCAGTACAGGCATTATAAAAATAGTTGTGTAACTTTTAGTGATACATGCTACTTAATGTCTTATCAAACTTATCTTTGCAAGTGTATAACTAGTTGAATCCCGCTTACAGCTTAAAAACTTTATGAGTTATAATGAAAAATGTGATCGCTGGTTGCATAATAGGATGAGTCTAGGGACACATACCCTATTTCTTCACTTCTCATTCAACTACCATTCAATTAAGACGTTATCTTCAATATTAGTTAGCAATCCCAGCCCGATTTTATTCCATTTATCCGATAAGGGGCCCTCATACAATTGAAACACAAATTTAAACCAAACATGAAAATTATCCCTTGGGTTATGAAAATGTGTATGTAGGGGTTTCTGGCACCGGACAAGATTTTTATGATGGATCAAGACTCCTCCTCCGTCTTAAAAGACGGTTCTTATACAAATAAAACACACATTGCAAAGCAACTAAGCAAGAAAATGGAACCAAATTTGACATGATGGGATTTTTGGAGGCAGATTTTTTTCTTAGGTGGTTCGAGACCCCTCTACTCTGGAGAGAGGAGGAGAGGGGAGGGGGTTCTTTCAAACAAAAATCAACATTTTGAACTAAACATGAGAATTATCTATGCAACACAAACACAAGTTAGGTATTTCTCGGGTAGGTAGCATGTTTTGATAGAAGTTTGAACCTCTTCTTAGTCAAGAATGGGGGATGCTTGAGTTCCTTTAAGGCTACATTATGCACAAGAAATTAATCTATGTCTATGTGTTAATCTATGTCTACGAAATGCATTTACATAGAAAGAACACCTTCGTTTTTATTTAAGAAATTACACACATTAGTAAACGAAAATATTTTAACCAAATTTCGAGAAAAAAAAGTTATAAACTCGCCAGTTCTATTAAATTTTTATTCATTTAGTTGCATGCGTAGCAAGTCTCGCACCGGGTTCAGCTAGTGATAGATAAAAAAAACAAAATCTCACGTCAATCTCAAAAGTGCACCATGCACATCCCCATCGCGTTGTTTAACCACATTTCACAAGAACGAAAAACGAAAAAAAAAGCGAAACCTTTACCGCCAAGTGTGCGGAGATGAATGGAGCAAAAAGGCGAGGTTTGTAATGTTTGTTTAATCGCCCTATATTGAGCTGTTATTTCGCTGCCCGAGTTCGCCTTTATGACCGTCCCAAACGAAACGAAATAACGAGCTTTTATGATGGTTCCTGTGATGTAGATCTTTTTTCCACTCCGATTCGTCGGGTTTTTTGTTTTGTTTCGTTGGCCAGAGGGGAAGGGGGCGCTTAGGGAAGTCATTTTTCAAGATTTTTGCATTCCGATAAACCGTGCGCTTTGTCTTGCTCTGAGACCACAATTGCGTTCATACCTTCGACGACCGAGATTGGAGCAGTTCTACGTGCCTAATTTTCGTTCGAATTTCGTATGAGTTTTGATGGCACACGGATGGAACATGCAATTAATTTGACCCTTGCGGAGACCGGCTGACCGACGAAATCCGTATGTGCCGCGCGCGTTGATTTCGCGTGGTCCTAAATTAGCGGACGGAAAATGATACGCGTGCACGCCACTCCTGCCACGGTTTAGGCCACTTCGGTAGGATGCCAAAGTCAGCAAAAAAAAAAAACTGATTACGAATCGGGCAAGGGCAATAAATTTTCGCAACCTGAAGGCACAAATTGATAACTTTCAGCCTGGCAGCGAATCGTTTTTGTGGGCTTTGTTTGTTTTGCGTTCACACCAAAGAGGGTTTTTGCGGGATATCAAATTTTAATTTATGCGATTTTTTAACTCTTTTGAGAGTGCAACGGGTGAAATAATGGCCGACTGGCAGCCCAATATTCAATTCCTTCCGAGCGCTGCTGATTAATGGGCTGTGAGCTTTAAGGAAAAAAGGTCTCCGTTGATAAGACGCGCCCCTGGTCGAAAAGTATTCAATTGCTGCTGCTTTGTTATCGGATAATGCAAGCAAAAGGCACCCTTTTAATTAATTACCTATCCGTGTGACCAGGTTTTCTTCTTCTCTGTATTCTGGGAGTACCAAAAGGAAGCAGCACGACAGGATGTTTGGGAAATTGATACATTTATTCACAAAAGTTCTTCGCCACGAGATCAATCTCGATTCACCTTGGTTTCGATTTAGCTTACTTCTTGTTAAGTTAAGTAACCATCATGGAATGCAGTTTGTGTCTTGATTATTAATAATAGTTCAAGGTTATGGTCACAGGAATACAAAAAAAAAGGGATCTGCATCAGCATTTTGAATTTTTGAAGAATATATAAGGGACAATGAAGAATAAAAATGCCAAATCACTATGACTCGTATGCTGCTGTTTAGTAAAAAATCTTTTAAAATTAGAATTGTCAGATCCACGAAACAAGAAACACTCAATTTATCTTTTACAAGTACAAGTACACAACTACAAGTACCCTGTGCCCAGCGAGTCGAGAAATTTTCCATCACGAAAAAATCCTAGGCCAGACCGGAAATCGAACCCAGCCACCTCCAGCATGGTGTTGCTTTGTAGCCACGCCTTTACTGACTGAGCTAAGGTGAACCAACAGCCTTATGTGCCAATGCAATAACGCGATTTTGCAGCTGTTAAGGGATGACTAGTCGATTGCTCAATAAGAGTACTTCGTCGACGGTGCAAAGTTCATTCATATACGGCTTGAGCTCCTTCGAAATGAGCTCTCGATAAAAAAATATGAATTGAATCAGCTTAGAATCATTTAAAAATTAAGTGAATTAGACCTGATTTACTTAAATATGTTGAAGATCTGACTTGAATAACTTGAATATGAAGTAAGCCTGCCTTGAATCACTTGAATATGAAGAGAATTAGATTTTAATTACTTAACTATGATGTAAAGCAGACTTCGAATGTCACTACACATCAGTCCTGAATCATTTAAACTTTAAGTAAGTTCATCGTGAATAACCTGAATGTTTATAAAATCAGGCCTGAATCACTTAAATATGATATGAATCTGGCGTGAATTATTAGAATATGTAGTGAACCAGCATTGAATCGCATGATTATGAAATTAATATGACCTTTATCACATGAATATGAAGTGAGCCAGCCTTGAATCACATGAATATATGAATATATAACTTGAATATGAAGTAAATGAGACCTGAATCATTAGCATATGAAGCATATGGTATAACCTGGATCACTTGAATGTGTTCTGAGTCAGCCCTGAATAACTTGAATTTGAGACTAGAAATGAGAAGAAAAATTAGTATTTTCCATTTAATTCCAACTACCTTTGCTTATCTTGACAGATACGCGTATTTCGTCTACAATGTGCAGACTTCTTCTGTGTAGTGAGTCAGCCTTGAATCACATGAATTACATCACTTGAAAGAGAACTCAGTCACTCCTTAATCAATTCAATTTGAGGTGAGTCAGCCCTGAATCACTTGAATACGAAGTAAATCAGGCACCAACAACCTCTTCTGAAAGAACTAGAACTTTCTATCTTATCAGAATCACGAGATAGAACACTTTAAAAGTGTTCAATTTTGCATGCTATCGAGTACCACGAAGTGGTGGAATTCCAAACAGAACGATCCACTATCCGAATGCCATTGAACTTATGAATTACTTTGCTTAAGACTCGAGCTTTCTATCTTATCAGAATGATGAGATAGAACCAGTTGAAAATGCTCAATTTTTCATGCATGATGACTAGCGCCACGTGGCAGTGTAATTCGAAACAAAAAAGTCCACTTTTTGTATGTCCTTGAACTTCTGAACAACTTTACTGAAGACCGCACCTTTGCAGATAATCAGAACTCCGAGATACTGTACCATGAATGTACCTGTATTTAGGTGATGCCTAACTTTTCGAGTTGATGCAATATTCAACTAAGTGTTGCAATCCTTTTCAATCGAGTACGTTCTTATGACTAGTAAAGTAAAGCCTGTTAACGGTAAATTTCGGACACCACAATAATACCAGCAAAAACATTTACACATAATTCAATAAAACCGATTGTTCATTCCACAATAACAGAGTTATATCTACATTAGAAACAAATTATTTAAGTTGTTAATCCTTTTTTCTGTAAACCCGCCATCAAGCTCTGAACGGAATCCTTAGATACGCCCGCCGTGACGATTCTTCATTTTCTCTTGAAATCATCGGTACCATTTGATTTCTTCTTAGTTTCGAAGAATTTCTTCTCAACTATAGCCCAGCTTCTCTATTGGGCGAAGTTCTGGACAGTTTAATGGTTTAGCTGTTTCTGGCACGTATTTAACCACTTGTACTTTACACTACTCCAGGACGGTGTTCGTACACGGTAGGTAGAGACAAAACTTCTAGATTTTCGAGCACAACTACATATGGCCTGCCAAATCAAATACTTCTTCGGGAATTTGGACACCTTCTTTGTTTGGAAATGCTCAGCAACTGTGTTCCTTTGTATTGCGGTATAAAAAGCCAGACCCGGAAGCCATTAAAAGTCTTCGAGTACGTATGATTTGTCGTCCATTATGATACAAGAAAATGTTTGCTAAAAATTGGTGTGAAGCTCCTTCGCACCACTTTTTGCAGTGAAATTTTCCTTGTCATCACGGTTGGGTACCTTTTTTAACTTGTTCCCCTTCAGTACTTGCCTCTGCTTCACTTTTTGTACGTATGCTATTGACTTCCCAGCTTTGCGAGCCACTTTGATTGGGATTTTTCTCAATGATGGCTACCACCTTCTTGTCCATTTGTCGGGAGCATAAATTTCGATTTGCTCCACTTCAAATCTCCCGATTCACAGTCAAGGGCTTGTTAAATGATTTGCAAACACAAAACACGGTACTTTTTGGTAGTTTTAGTTTCTTGACATGATCGCGTATCGAAAAATTTCGATTGCCGTTCGTGCAAAAAGGTTTGCGCACTTTCACTTGATTCGACGCCATTTTACTGAATGTAACAAGAATGTTAACATGTTGTTCCACGAAATAAAGTGGACTGTTTCAGCTGTTTTATAAGTGAAACGTATCAGCGATCCGTGGTCAGTGGTGGTAACGGTTGACATTTTTCAGAAACGGCTTACTTCTGAAAAAAAATGGTCATTAGACAAAGCTAACAATTGTTGCCGACATCTCCCGCTTCAAGCTAGTTGTAATGCTGTGAGACCAAAAGGCGAAAAGCAAATAGCACGAACATCCCGTGTTCTTTTATTATTTTGCTTTTTGCTATGAGACAGTGTGTGCGGTGTCGTATGAAAGACGGAACATTTATTTTTTCGATTCCTTTTGGTTATATTCCCCTTTCTCTCGCTTATATTGATGTAAAAAAAATGTCATGACATTCAGAAAAGAAAATGTAGAAGACATTTTTTTTCAGCAAACGAACCAACTCGGAAATATCGAAAAATCTCTTAACGCTTATTTTTTAACCGTTTTGTTTCTAACAAAGAACACATTCGCCTTTTTCGATTACAAGACATGAGATTTCATTATGTTTTCATAGTAGAATGATGAAACTCTGTAGGAGAGAAACATTGTGTGCAAAGCACTCTGATTTATTTTATTATTTCTTATGTACTTTATTACGCATAAGGCCGACAGAAAACATTTTTACTCTAAACTTAAATGACCATCACTATGGAAATATCCGACCGATAAGAAATCATTAGCAACTCTGGATTCAGGAACTCAACCACTTTCTCAAAATTGTCTCATGGACATGAGACATGGTATGCGGCATGCCAAACTTCATTTCTGACCATACGTATCATATCAAACTTTATGATTTTGTAAAAATACGTCTGCGGATTACATTCTTAGGATTCCTGACCATAGTGGCCACTAGAAAACGCTTTGCGGGATCCGAATTCCACTGGAATAGTGGCTATATTCAAATATTTTCCAAAACCTGGCTTGCGACATATCGATCTTCGTGATATTGGAAAAAAAAGTTCTGCGGAGGACATTCTGAAAGTGTCTGATCACACTGGCACCATAAGGAGGACTTGCGAGATCCGAGTTCCTCTGGGAAAGTGACTATATTCAAATCGATACCAAAACCTGGCAAACCTGAAAGAGGCCCTGTGGGATCAGAACTCCCATTGGCGGACCTAAACAATTAGTCTGGAGGGGGCCTGGAGGGGACCTGCCCGAAGGATCTTTTGACGTAGACTACGTCTTATGGCAAGGGTAGGGTGTCAAATGAAAATCTAAAATATTGCAACCGTCACGAAAAACCGTACGTTTTGTACGCGAATAACTCAAAAAATCCACGATAGATTCACATGATTTCTTCCTCAATCGGTCGGAAATTTTACCGCACTTCAATTCAATTATCAAACATTATTCTGAAACAATAGTAAACTATTGAAAATAACGCACATATAAGGTGATGTCTTATAATGTCATTTTGCAGAGTAAATTTACCAAATTTCCTATCACAGATTTCAAATCGAAGCAAGGAACGTCTTGCATCATCTTCTTCTTCTTCTTTATGTTAGAGAGGAACTTTAACCAATCATGTCATTCGTCTCTCCATGTACGTCTCGCATGCAGCTGAGAACGGCATAGAAGGCACACTTAGGAAAAAATTTCCTCAGTCGTTTGGCAGCATTGAAGCTGTGCGGAGCTTGTCGCTGGTAGCTGGTCGCAGGCAGCTGGTCGCAGCTGCTTCATTTGTCCGGCAGCGGAGCTGGTCGCAGAGGCAGCTGGTGGTCGCGTAGCAGATGGTGGTAGCAAGTACCCAAACTGGTGGCTGGCGGTAGCTCTCCCAAACAGCGATCGTCGCGATGAGGTAAAATGGCGGATTATGGGGGGCGCACAATCGCGTCGCTTTGTGCAAGCCGCCATCTAACCTCATCGTGGCGATTGTTTCGCCGCGACTTCGAAAACTCTGCTGTTTGAGGGAAAGCGTCCTTGGAGGCGAGCAGCAGTAGGTGGAAATAATCTGTCCTTTTGAGGACAATAAATTAAAATAAAAGAGTTGTTTATTAAAGAACTAATCTTAAATTTAGTTCGGTGCTCGATGGAGGGCAAGCTTCAGCTTTGTTTGGGCTCTTCAGCTTTGTTTAATTTTTGTGTTTGAAATGTTTATGTTTTACATGAAATTTTCCGTTCAGCCCTTGGGGCATTGTTAGTTTTAAAATTTAAGCAAAGCCTGCCAGTGCTTTGATTTATTTTCACCGGAAAATCCTACCAGATACAAATCCATCTTGGCTACTTTCAATTTAATATTCTTAGCTTGAGAGTTTGTTTGATTGGGATTGTCGTTTCAAATTGTCGATTAGCAGCCAGTGGTATTAGCAAAACTTGTTTTCCCTTCGTCGCTACCTTAAACCACACAAATTCCCTATCACGGACACCATTTTTGATGTCTAACATGATATTCCGAACCATCATTCTCTGCAAATTCCAATTAGTAGTGTGTTATAAACAGTTGATCTGTTGTGTTAACGATTCGCGTTGGATAGAGTGCTACCTCTAGGCAGAAAAACTTTTTGAGAAACATAGTGAAAGTGAGAATGCCTATCCGATTTGATCCAGAACGCTTGCGCAGATTTAGGAAGCGCATAAAGAGCCAACATACGGGAAATCCTTCGAAACGACCATGCACCGATGCCGAGCGAGCTCGTAGTTATCGGGTGAAATTGAAAGCAGCAAGAGGTAATGCGTTGCCAACAACTGGTTGGGACGCTGGAGTAGGTCCTTCAACTCGAGGTACGAAATTGATATTTATTAAATTTAAATCAATTTGACAAAGTGCATGTCGCCATAGCAATTGAATATCTCTCAATGTTATCGCTCCCTGTCTTAATAAATTTCAACATAGTATTAATTGTATTCTGGTGATGACATGAGCCGCGTGTTTTTACATCATACCAACCTACAAATGATATTGATACCAATAATGCGCTGAACATATTTTAATGCGTGATTATTTTCTCAGCATACCCATTTTTCTCCCATACCCATTGCAAAGAATAATGATATTTTATAAAACTCACTTTTGGTTTTCCGTGCGGCGTTTGTGATAGGTTGTGGTTCATGAATGGCCTTAAACCGGTCACTACCGTTGAAGCCGAGGTGTTGGCCAATACAGGCATATCCGTTGAAGGCTTGGCTGTATGCGCAACTTGTCGCTCAAGCATAACAAAAGAAAAAGTACCTGCGCTAGCCGTGACGAATGGTTTTAGTTATCCGTCATTTCCATCGAATCCAGCTCTTCCACCACTGCATCCGATAACGGAATGATAACGGTTGCCGTTTATGCAAATTCGGCGGTTGCGTTTCGCTGCAGGTAAATATTTTTGTTTCAACTATATTGTAATAAATTCACAACTACAATAAAACGATAAAATTGTAGGCAGCTACGGTATCATCGGTCAGGTGATAAATGTGCCCGTTGATGTCGACAATATGGTAAAGGAACTGCCACGACAGCTGCCCGTGTCATCATTTAAACCAAACGGTCCTTTTCAGGGCCACCAAATAGTTATAAAGAGTGTACAAGCGAATTTTCCCACGCACTGACTTCATAAAACCAAACGGCCCTTTTCAGGGCCACCAAATAATATCTCAAGAGCGTACAATAGAATTTTCTTACATACTGGCTTCAAAACGCTGGTCTAATGTCCCATAAGAGCCGCACCCGTCATATTGTGACTTAAACTGCTTCTATCGGTAAGGATAAGCGACCGGCACGAATAATTGAAACCCTTTTAACGCTAATAATAGCCACACAGAATTTCCCTGACATTATAATGCATCACTTGGTTTAATGTAGTCTACGTCAACCGGTCGTGTCTTGTACACAACCCCACTGATTTTTTTTCGTTTATAGGAATATTGAATAGAACGATGAAAGTAGCGTGATTGTTAGGGCCAGGTTATTGTTATTGATTAATCAGAACAGGTTTAATCGAATAATTAGGTCTATTCTGCACCTCGGTGAGTCGAGATGCCTTAAGAGAATCGAGTGTGTTGAACATATACCTCGTATTATTCCGTGTGGGTCAAATGGAGAATGCAGTCACCTTAATCGATTCTCTTGACGCGACTCAACTGACACGAGGCGGAGAATAAACTTGAATCTATATATTGAATCAAGTTTAAACTAAAAAACTCTAAAACTACAAAGAACAACATTGTGTCAATGCACATTTGAAATTTAAATCAAAATTTGGATTGGTTTGAATTACGCGTTTTAAATATCTTCATAATTGTTTCGCGTGATACTGATTCCTTCACAACTCCAAAAAAATATAATTTATATCGACCTAAATTTCTAAAGAAAGTTAAAAAAAACTTGAAGGAGAATTCCGAGGATTATTTCATCAAAAACCTACTAAGAACTTCAAGGCAGTTCGAAAGAAACATCCATGTGTAATTTGAGGTTAAACTTAAGAATTGGATTGACATTGATAGTATTCCAGGGCATTAAAATTTCATGGAAATTTTTCGAATTTTTTTGAAGGTATGTAAACAATAACAGTTTTATCGAATTAACAAATGCATCTATCGTTTTGAAACTATGTTGAGTTTATAAATTTTCAAGTACAATCTTCAAAACGGCATCAGATTCGCCTAGGTTTGGTAAAAAAAATAGTTTTTAAATAATTAAAAATTGAAACGTTCTACAAGAATGAATTCTTCGGAAAAATTATTCATTCTTATGAAATTTTTGTACTTTGTAAAGAAAATTAATGTTTTTAAAATTTTCTATAAGGTGGATAATGTGTAATTTTGAAAACTGTGTTTCAAAATTTATAAACCAACACAGTTTAAAATTCAGGTTTAGGCTACTGTCAAAATTTCAGCTCAGTCTATCCTTTGATTGCTGACATAGAAAATGTCAAATATGACAATTTTGTATGAAAATGTATGTAATATTTTCGCCACCAATATCCCAAAATAGAACCTTTTGATTGAAAATCAAATCTTTTAAAGAAATCTTGAGAATATTTGTTAGACAACTGTTATCAGAAATGTGAAGGGATTTTTTATAAAATTTCCAAGGAAATATTGAGAAGCGTTATATAAAAATAATCGGAGCTCTGTCTCTACTAAGCGAATGTCGGTGGGAACACATTGTTTTTACAAACAGTATATTTCGGAAATTTATCTTCGAATTATATTCATATGGTTTGATTCTAAGAAAATTAAAAACATTTTTTTTTCGACGAGTCCTGCATTGCGGCATCACTATGATCGATCAATTAAAATATTTATAGAAAAGAATAGAAAAATAATCGTTAAAACAGGTTTACAATATTTTCAATGAAAGTAGGCCTCACGTACGGCAAGATGTCCCCTTATATTAATGAATAACATTTTACAAAAAAAAAGTCGAGGAAATTACTAAATTTCAAAACTTTGATAAACTTTGTTATCACCAAATACAGTGAATAATAATACATAAAATATCATGAACAATAATGTTCATTTTATTTCATTGGTAGCGTAGCGAGTAGGGTATGTACTGATTTTTTTGTCTTGGGTGGATGCAGGACGGCTTGTTTGTCAAGTCTGGACCCTTTCTCAACATTTCCCATTACTAGGACGAATACCATGATCACTCTAGCAAATGTCGACCGCGTGAACACCATTTGAAGTGACAGATATTTTTGCTTCATATTTTATAAAAGATGTAGAATTGTCATAGTACCCATCTCTGCAATATTGCACCCAACAACTTTGAAACAGTTTCTAATTAATGATTTCTAAATAGACTATTATATGATTACTTTGAACTCTTCCTGGAAAAGACGTTAAGAATACTGTCTTAATATGTTATCAGTGTTGAAGTCTCCTCCAGAAATGACTCTGAAATTACTACACACTTAGAAAATTTCGTGTAAAAATAGGTCATTTTAGATGCACCCCAACGAAGCGGCTAATAAGACATAAATTTACGTCCTTTTTCAAATTTACACGAAGGAAAAGCTCAAAACCTAATTTTACATGCCATGACGTCAAATTTCATTTTAAAAGAAGAATTTTCATAGAATTTTAGTATTTCAATAAATGAATATATAATTTATAAACTTCATGAGCATTAACTAAAGCTGAGGAACTGCTATTTTGCTGAATATTCTAAGAGGATTATGTAATTTAAAGTTTGTGTTCAGAATCGTTGATCAAAACCGTATTTTTCCAGCATCCTGAGAGAGAAGCTCACTTTGAACAATAATCTTAATGCACTAAAGTGTATCTATTTATTTTTTGTTTTTGAATTTTATGTGATGAAAATTCGACAAAAAATCATTTGGAACTATTACATGTTTTAAAGTAAGGATAAAAGCCACTTCTAATGACGCAAAGATATCGAATCGCAAGAGAAAGAGAGATATGCTGCGGCGTCCGTTTTGCAATACCGGCTAATGCTAGACTGTGAGCTGTTGAAAACTTCTACATTGATAGTATGGCCTCACAAATGAGTCAGAGCATTTATATTTCGGGGAGTTGAGGCCGCGTTCGTCAGTTAGTTGTTAAATTGTCTCAATCCATTAAATTAAATCCATATGACCTATTTTTCAACGTCCTGATGAGCATATTGCATCACCGAAGACATTCGGAACTGGGTCACAATCATATTGTAACCTTACTTTTAAGAGACAACGCATTGATTTTTGGATTTACATCTATAATCATATAAAATACAGTTATCTACTGATTTCCATGCCATGAAATTTAAATCTTTTACCAATTACAGCTCATGTAATTTTCATTATTTTTAAGAGTGTAGATGTATTTTATCAATACTGTTTTGTGAATAGTTCAATAATAACAAGTACCTTTTGGGGATGAGACACAGGTCCATTATGCAGTCTATGTCGACAACTAGTGGTTCTGAAGTCAACCCCAACAAATATTATGATTTCAGAAATTTACCTTATTATATGTTTACCTTACTTCTAAAACTACATTTTTGACAATATTATAGTTAATGAATAAACTTCTATCTCCATATTTTGCTTATGGACATTCGTTAGCTTCGAAACTTCTAATCAATCTGGGAAATCTTTACTCTACTAAATTTTTAGTGCAAGAGAAAATAATATCGTGAATTCTAAAATGCGCTTTTAAACAAAACTCATAATTGTAAACCCTTCTTGAGTAATAAAATTAAAATACGTACATAGAATAGTGTTTCAAATCTTACGTTTCAACTTAACAGGCTCTAAATTTTAGAGTGGCTATTATGTTAGTTATGAGTCTTGAGGTTTTAATATAAATAGAATTGAAAATATGAAGGCATTATTTTTCAAATACCTACTAAGTGAACAAAAACATGTAAATAAAATTGATAAATCTACTTTTTACAAACACCGCGATATACTGGTTTTGTGCGCATGCCTACTAGTGAATTCCCTCTGCATTCTAATTTCGATTTTGATCTAATAAACTCTTGTACTCCGAATGATATCTAGGTTCATAGGCGTAGGCAGGAGAAGTTAGGTGTGGGCAACTGCCTCCCTGACTGGGCAATCAAATTTAGCTTTGTGATTGAATTTGGAAACGCAATCATCTTCCGGCGTCTGGAAAATGACCTCTGAAAAATGGATTTTGGAAAATAGCATCTAGAAAATACGGGAAAGCAATAATTTCCCGAAAAATATAAAGGCAAATATAAACTCAGGAAACTGGCATCTTTTGAATGGGCTCTACACAATGGTTTTAGAAATGTAATTATGTCCCGGAAACAAGAAGGACAAAGATCTCTGGAAAATGACCTCTGGAAAAAGGCCCCTGGAAAATTATTTCAGGAAAGCATATATTTCCCGAAAAAAACGGGAACATAGATCCGTTTTGGAAAATGTGTCATTCCGGGAAAATGGGGCCTTTGAAAAATTGCCTCTTTAAAATGGCCACTGAGAAACGCTTGTCCGCGAAATAGTGTAAAACTAAATACCGATATGTAATGTTTAGAATTTGAGTAATGTCTATAGATTGGGAATCGATGCCTAACACAATTTTGAAACCCAAGATGGCGGCTTCCCGTTGCCATCCGTGAAAAAAGGTCCCCCCTCCTGGCCTAAATCCTGGCCCATGTCTAGATAATGTCTAGTTATGATATGCGGCGATTGAGTATATTTATCATCCTAACTCAATAAATTATTGAGTTATAAACTACATTTAACCATGTATGGGCCGGCTAAAATCAGCTTATCTTATCGTTCGTTCAAACACCACAAAAAAAAAAAAAAAATAAACGAAAACTAACTTTCAACAGACACAAACTCTCGAGCGAAGTGAATGTAATGTTGATATAGAGCGATTCCACGAACAAGTGGGAAATTTTTCCAGTTTTTATTTTTTGTATTTTTTGATTTGCATGAAACCTTGCATACAAGTTTTTGGGAAAGAAAAACGCCGTTTTGCATACCTGGTTCGCCATTTTGAATCTAGCCTTACTTATGAGAAGGGCCTATGAAAAATGCACATGATATCTTCAAAAAAATTTATCTCGGAAACGGTTTGTCCGATTGGTTTGGTGTCTTCGGCGAAGTTTTAGACATTGTTGGTGCTATATGGAAAAAATATGCACGGTAAAAACAAGTTTGGTTTTTGTGTTTTGAACTAAAATATAGATTTTCCCTTAAAAGTTACATGTCAATAATTTTTTAGTTATTTTTATGTTATAGCTGACTGAAAATGCTATCTAGTGCACAGTGGGTTGTTCTGGAGAAAAATAGGTCACAATGAAAAAACATTTTTTATTATTTTTTCTTTTTTGTTCGAATGAAAGCTTTTCAACAAAGTTTTCTTCCAGTTGTTTCAATAAACTGTCTTCTAAAACTGAGGTATCTGGGCAGTTTTTACATCTTCGTAGATGGCAATGAGTTGTCTTATTTTCGCAAAGTAATCTATTCGTTAATGTTTTTAGATCATTCAAAACATTGTATTTTTTTAAGCTATGTAGAATTAAATTGACATTTTCATGCGTAGTGCAAACGCAAACATTATGTGTTCCTGTGATAGTCAATAGTTTATATTGCCTTGGCCGGAGGCTTGCAAATGATGAAAACCCTGTTTTTACATTAACGTACATTTCATTAAAGCGATTAAAAGCTTCTCTCAATGTCAACATTAACAATCTTTTCTGACAGGCTAATCTCTTATTTCCTGTCTTTACGCTAACAAAATCTCTTTGGCCTGGCATTGCACGGCTTATATCATCGTCCTCCAAAAAATTCAAAACCAGTTCATACTTGTTAGCACGTTTTCAGCACAACGCACCAAAAATCACTTGAAGAAATCATTGTTCCTGATAGTGGGATTTTGTAACTTGTTTTTCAAAATACTTTTAAGGTAGAGAGTTTCACTCCAATCTTTAAGAGCTGTCAGTGTCATTTTAACTCAAAATTTTTCAATCTTACCAGAAAAAAATACTTTTGAAACTGAAAAAGCACGGAGTACATCCGAAAAGGGCCAAAACTTATTAAGTTATCAAAAAAATCAATATTAAATCAGTAATATCTTCTAAACGGTGCATCTTAGAAAAATGCTACCCAGGTATTTTTTGCTTGCAACTTTGATGTTCTTTTATTAAATTAGAGTGACAAACTTTTTTGACTTTTTTAAATAAGTTTTTTGAAAATTGTAATTTTTTTTAAAAAAATATTTTTCATTGTAACCTATTTTTCTCCAGAACAACCCACTGTGCACTAGATAGCATTTTAAGTCAGCTATAACATAAGATTAATTAAAAAATTATTGACATGTAACTTTTAAGGGAAAATCTATATTTTAGTTCAAAACACAAAAACCAAACTTTTTTTTTACCGTGCATATTTTTTCCATATAGCACCAACAATGTCTAAAACTTCGTCGAAGACACCAAACCAATCGGACAAACCGTTTCCGAGATACAATTTTTTGAAGATATCATGTAAATTGTAAATTCCTTCGGAAAAGTGGCCATATTCAAATCATAAATAAAAGCTGGCTTGCAATATATCAAACTTCATGATTTTGCAAAACTTAGTCTTCAGGAAACTTTATCGTACTGCTTATGCTCGGATAGATTGAACAAAAGAGACCTCGCCTAACTTTCAAAATCCATCCGTCCGCTTCATGCTCTTTTTCTGAATTCCGTTACGCTTTGATGCACTTTACACTTTACGTTTCTTTACATAAAGTTTGATGTGTCGTAAGCCAAGTTATGAAAACATTTAAATATGGCCACTTTCCGGAACAACTTGGATATTGCAGGGTCTCCCTAAGTAACCAGTATGGTTGGAAACCCTGCAAACGTCTTTTCATGACCTAGCTTTGCAAAATCATGAAGTCTGATGTGGTGCAAGCCAGATTTTGGCAATGATATGAATATGGCCACTTTTCCGGAGAAACACGGACTCCGTAAGGGCCTGCACGAATCTTCAGAATGTCCTCCTAAGACACAGTTTTGTAAAATCATGAAGTTTGATGTGTCACAAGCCAGGTTTTCGTAACGATTTGAATATGGCCACTTTCCCAGAGGAACTTGGATCCCGCATTACTTTCCTAAGTAGAAAGTGTGGTTAGACACCCTCAGAATGTCCTTCGAAGACAAAGTTTTGCAAAATCATGAAGTTTGATGTGTCGAGAGCCAGGTTTTGGAAAATATTTGAATATGGCCACTTTTATGGAGGAACTGGGATCTCGTAGGGCCTCTTTTAGTGGCCAGTATGGCCATAAACCCTCAACATGTCTTCTGATTACCTCTTTTTGCAAAATAAAGAAGTTTGATATGCCGCATGCCATGTTTCGCATCTAAACATATTTTGCCAACCATCCCTGGACAGGTACTTACCCCAGTACTGCCACCTTGGAATTCGAAACTTCTGATATGTTCGGAATAAACAGTGCAGATTCCCAAACTAGGATAATTTTGTGATCTATTGCAAACAACCGCATTAAAATCCAACAGCCAACGATGGAGTATTATTAATTTTAAATTTATGTTTTTCTCTCTAAGACGGGTGGGGACGTACGTGTTTGAGGTATTTTTTGTTGTTGGATACACAACGGTTGAATATATGCGTGGTTTGGTTCTTCCTCTTCTTGTTTGCTGTTTTTCTGAACTTCAACGCGGCGGTCATTCGTCCAGAGCGTGATTTAGTGATATGTATGTGTTTGGTTTGTATAATGTGCAGTGATGAAAAGACACCAGCAAAAAAAAAGTGGTACAATTGTTGCGAAAAATATAACGCAAGAAGAAGAAAAACGATTGTACTGTGCCTTGAAAATTCACGGTAAGGAAAAAGTTCGGTGCACTTGAGCGTAAATTTCCGCTCGAGATGATTTTATTTTTACAGCATGTCATGACTTTTTCAATTGTAGTATTTTTTTTATTCCTTGTGTTCACTTTGGTCATTATGAAAAGTGTCAAATGTTACCGAAAAAATGTTGAAATCTAGCCACCGTGCCATCACAATTATTTGACAACGGCATTTTGTATAAAATTATATCACAAATTCAACCTTCGAGATAGCCTCTCCAGAAACCCGTAACAACTCCGGTCTCAAAGGGCCATGGCCAATTATGTTACCAAGATATAAAACTACAATTAATATAATCTAAAAGTTCTAATAATAAAAAAAAACAAGAAATTCTTATGAAACTCAAGCCGCTTGGTGGTACATATATTGCTTTATAATCAAAAGTTTGCTCGGTGTTGTTTATTTTAAAACATTGATGAATGAAATTTAAATTATATTTGAACCACACCAATAGAGTACATCATACGTATTTTTTTCAGATATCTATACTGAACTCTTGTTTGTGGAAAGGAAATTCAACTATTGTCCCACCAGCTCATAGATTTTTGGTGGTTCTGATTTAATTTTTCAAAAGAAAACCTGTCAAAAAAGTCATTAATAAATTATTTGCTTTGAATTAATACTGAATGTACACGAACGAATTAAAATTCGGAGAGACAAACAAATTTTCTGAAAGGCAACTCGAAATACAACGAATGAACTTCAGGCTTTCCTTTAAAGTTCCCCATAACTTGTAAAACAACATTATCATACATCTGGCAGAGCTCTCATCACCCGGAATCTGTTTTCGCTGGCTTCACACGTCAACTGTTAATATTTACATATGACAGCAGCACCATTCGCAATTCCCCTAGAGGATTTCTTCCAGCTTGTGCCCTTCCTCTGGCTCTAACTCACCCAACTCTATCCTTCATCTGAAGCCACAATATCCCTCCCATATTTCCTCATTCATCTTGGCCTACATCACGGGCACCTCGAAGTTTACAACCAATTTTCTCATCTTGTGGCGGAACCCAACTCCTCCTTCGCACTCCCACGTAATAAACCATTGATTTCCATGCTCATAACCTTCTAGGTTCTTCTCGCAAAAATCTTTCATCACTCACGACACAATACACACCCGGATGCATAGTTTGCCTGTTGGAGGTTTTGCCACCGAAGCGACCGACTGACGATGACGCGTGGGAGTACGAAGGGATGCGGATCACAACATGTTAAGTAATAATGAAATATGTTCCGACGAAAAACGCCGATCCCAAACTGGTGGTGGCTTCATGTTATCCTGAAATTGCTCACATCATTTCACATACACAAGAACACATGGTCATGATATTGTACGGGAAGAGAAGACATGCGAGAAGACCAGAAGGGGGTGTTTATCTTTATGTGGTTGAGGAAGTTCAGTTCCCCAAAAACTGAGAGGACGGAAGGATGCCACTTTCCATCATTGCAACAAGAGAATGAGAACAAGTGCCTTCACTTTTGTTTTTCATCATCATGTTGTAGATTTGCATGTTACGCAACGTCTTCATTCCAGACAGATGGGTAGGAGGAGCGAGGGGAGGGGGGCGGATAGAGAAAGGAAAGCCACTATTCATATTGCTCTTGAGGCAGCCCAGAAGCGTCTACGTTGGTGATGCTCTGCCAGCAACTTGCTTCCTTCCGGGCTGACATGTTAACAAAAACCACTTTTTCTCGAAGAGCGATCGGAAGCAGTGCGGAAAACTAATAACTCGAGTGCAGTATGCAGAAGAAAGTTATTTGCTGAACTGTCAGTGAGAGATTATAATTGCCTGAGTTTGTGTGTGCTCTGAAAGGAAAGTTGATCCTTTTAGCTTTCAGATTTTGATATGAACATGAGGTTGGAGAATATAGCAAAAAATCGAACGAATGCAAATTTATTCATAAATTTAATGTTATTTTATAAATTAGTTGGAACATCAAAAACTGATCCAGTGAAGTTATTAGATTTCTTATTTTTGCGAATTGATGTTCATAAGATTTTTGTTGTCATCGGCTTGTTGAAAATAAATTGCTGTTGTACTTCTGCAGTGCACTATGATTACGAATTTACGAGGAAACATGCTCCCAGCGCCTAAACTTGAAACTTTTCAGCAAAGTGATATTCTACAACATGGTTTGTATTACTAAGGTCCATTTTGTGATGTTGAATAAAATTAGGGTGGTCCCCATTTTCACGGAAATACAAAACCTAACTTTTTTATTTGCAGAAAAAGACGTTTACACTCTTCGGCAAAGTTTTAGCGCAAAAAATTTCATGGAATTTTCATATATTAATTTTTTTTTGTAGTCTAAAAATTGCCCGATTTACAGCAATTTTCCCTCATCAACTTAGGGTGTATCATAAAAAAAATGGTTCTTTTGCCCTTACTTTTTTATTTCAATTCTCACCGTAAAGTTGTATTCAAACGAGTTTTATAACTTTAAGAGTATACAAAGGTATACAAAGCTAGCTTCAACTAATCAATAGTTATTGAAGTTTTTCTAAAAAAAAATACGCCCTTTTCAAATGTTGATTTTCATGATTGGGGCAAACACAAAAAAATTAAAGACGTCATTTGAAAGGACAATTTATATTGTTGAACATATGTGAAAACTAGAGATATGTTATTTCTGTATCTTGAGAAAATTAAATTTGAATCTGGGATGGTTTAAGAAGATAAACTTCAGTAACTATTGATTGGTGGTTTAAGCTAGCGACAAAATTAATATATCAAAATACGCGCCTTTAAAAGTTCTACAACTCGTTTCTACAAAATATTACGGAAAATTTCATGGAATTTTCATGCATAATTTTTTTTGTAGCTTAAAAATTGACCGATTGAGAGCAACTTTTCTCTCGTCTAATTAGGGTGTATCATAAAAAATGTGTTTTTGCCCTAACTTTTTCATTTCAATTTCCATTGTAAAGTTGTGTTCGGACGAGTTGTAGAACTTTTGAAGGCGCGTATTTAAATATATTAACCGCGTATTTAAATATATATTAATATATTTGCCGCTAACTTCAACCAATCAATAGTTACTGAAGTTTTTCTTTTAAAACCATCCCAGATTCAAATGTAATTTTCTCAAGATACAGAAATAACATATCTCTTGTTTTCACATATCTTAAACAATATGAATTTTCCTTTCAAATGACGTCTTTAATTTTTTTTTGAATTTGCCCCAATCATGAAAATCAACATTTGAAAAGGGCGTATTTTTTTTTTCAAAAACTTTAATAACTATTGGTTATTGGATTGGTTGAAGCTAGCGGCAAAATCTGTATACCAAAGTACGCGTCTTTAAAAGTTATAAAACTTGTTGGACTTAACAGTGGGAATTGAAATAAAAAAGTAAGGGCAAAAAAAACATTTTTTATGGTCACCCTAAGTTGATGAGGAATCGCTCTAAATCAGTCAATTTTCAAGCTACAAAAAAATTAATATATGAAAATGCCATGAAATCTTCTGCGCTAAAACTTTGCCGAGAGTGTAAACGTCTGTTTTGCAAATAAAAAAGTCAGTTTTTGTATTTCCGTGAAAATGGGGACCATCTTAATTTTAATTAACATCACAAAATGGACCTTAGTGATACAAACCATGTTGAAGAACATTACTTTGCTGTAAGATTTCAAGTTTAGGCGCTGGGAGCATGTTTCCTCGTAAATTCGTGATCTGGGCCATAGTGCAGTGTTGTCAAAACTGCTGCACATCAAATAAGTAAATGTAAGCTAACATACTGAATAAATCAAATACTAATAACCGTCAGATTGTACATAGTAGGCTTCTTGGCTAAACGAAGGTAACGTTATTTGATTTCTGTTTGCAAATTTGGTTGCCAAATTCTGTTGGATGGATAAAAAGTGGAACGATCGCAATCTGGTCGACCTAAACTTGACGCATTTTCAATCAAATCATGCATTTAAAAACCTGATCATCTCTCATTTCCTACACTGAGCCACCTCATGATGTTGTTGTTGTTGCTAGATTGAATTTTAACAATTAACTGAACAACGCAAGTTTTTCAAAAAATCATGAAAAAATCATAGCAAAATACCAATGAATATAATTTTTAATATTTATATTTGTGCTCCCTCACGGGTTCGGAGTTATGATTTGTGGAGCACTTTTCAAATATGACAAAAATTTGATTGGAAATCCATTTACACACATGTAACTGATCATTGTGGTAGTTGCGTGTTTCACGATCAATGCACAGTGGTCCAGAATGCGAATTTAGCTGAAAAGATACTTTTACGGCCTGAATTAAAGTTTTGAAGCAAAATTGTCTGCAACAAAGTTGTTTGTATTAACAAGGCACTTCTTTTGGTGTGATCAAACACTAGGGTGGTCCTTATTTTCAGAGAAATCGAAGTTCTAACTGTTTTATTCACAGAAATAGAGGCATATATTATTCGGAAAAGTTGAATAAATAGTTTTAAGTAATTTTGTACCTTTTAATATGGCCGAATTAGAGCATTTTTTCCTACTAAGTTTAGGGTGTCCCCATAAAAATAAGTTATTTTGTTTAACCTATTTTATTTCAAATATTTCAGCAAACTTATTTTCCCAGTGATTCTAGAACATTAAAAGTTACAACTTTTGGGGTGCTTAAATTATCTAGAAATGAGAAAAATTTAATTAAAACTATCCAATCCATTTAATTTCATCTACCTATGCTTATCTTGACAGATACCCGTATTTCCTTCAAAGTCTTCGACTATTAGTCGACTTATAGGTACACGACACTGAAGAAGTCTGCACATTGTAGACGAAATACGCGTACCTGTCAAGATAAGCTAAGGTAGTTGTAATAACATGGAAAATACTAATTTTTCTTCTCATTTTTTGTTACAGGTATTCAACTGGACAGCTCAAAACTCTCTAGGATTCAAAAGTTATTATGGTTATTCTAAACAAAATGGGCTTTTTTCAAATGTTGGGTTTTCTAGTTGGGGCAAACCAAAAAAATATTTCTTAACAGCATATGATCGGATTTTTATTATTGCACATCATGTCTGAAAACTGGAAATAGATTATATTTTTAAATTGCAGCAAACACATAAAAGGGCGTAATTTTATAAGAAAATCGTTAATTACCCGCTAAAGGTAAAAGACGTAAGATTTACATGTGAAAACTACTTTCTTTTCAAGTTTTGAAAATCATCTGAAGACAATGTTGTTGGCAAGTTTGAAATAAAAAAATGTGAGCAAAAAACTGTTTTTCCTGTAGGGACACCAAAATAACTACTCTAATTCGGTCATATCAAAAGGTACAGAAAAAAATATACCATCAAAATTGCTTGAAATTATTTATTCTACGACGTTTTTGAATAATCTATGCCTTTGTTTCTGCAACTAAAAAAGTTAGAATTTCGATTTCTCTAAAAATAAGGACCACCCTAGTTTTCAATCATACCAAAAAAAAAGCGCCTTGTTATTAGAAACAACTCTGTGGAAGACAATTTTGCTCCATATCTTCAAACTTAAAATGTATCTTTATAGCTAAAGACTGTATTCGATGAAATTTGGACACACGCAATTGTTCGTAACTTTTTAGCGTGTGGGTAAAAATTATTGAAATTTTAACTGAATGTATTTCATTGTGTTGTGTCAATTGTGTAATGAGTTTCGTGAAAATCGGTCGAGTGATTTCAGTGATGGCTTCGAATGAAGAAATAGTGCGATAACAAATTTTGGGCACTCACTTCAAAAACCCAAACGCTTCTCATCGATGGATCGGAAAACAGCTCGGAATCGCACATTCAACCGTATCCCATGCGATCAAAACGTTCAAGGACCGTAAGACAACCAAGCGGAAAAACCGTGTCACATCAATTCCGGAGAAGGCCAGGATGGTATTGAACCAATTTAAACGTTATCCCAACATTTCGATCAGGGATGTTGCGAAAAAGGCGAAAGTTTCAGTTTGTTTTGTGCAGAAAACAATGAAACGTTCTGGATTACATGTGTACAAGGTCCAGAAGGCACCGAATCGGAGCGATAAACAGAACTCGGTGGCCAAATCTCGTGCAAGAAAACTGTACAGGGAGTGGCTCACAAAACCGTTCTGCATTATGATGGACGATGAGACCTACATTAAAGCCGACACCAAACAAATGCCAGGACAGGAACACTTTGTCGCCAACGCTAATTTGGTCGTTCCGGAGAGTGTACGGAAGAAGAAACTGTCGAAATTCGCCAATAAATTCCTTGTCTGGCAAGCGATCTGCGGATGTGGCAAAATGAGTCAGCCCTTCATCACCTCTGGGACCGTCAACGGACAAATCTACAAGGACGAATGCCTCCAAAAACGGCTTCTGCACTTCTTGAGATCTCACGATGGCCCGACACTATTTTGGCCGGATTTGGCATCTTGCCACTATGCCCGGCCCGTCTTAGACTGGTACAAAGATAATAATGTAGTTTTTGTACCAAAAGACGTCAACCTTCCAAACACTCCGGAACTTCACTCAATTGAAAAAAAATTTGGGCAACCATGAAGGCAACGCTCGTTAAAACTCCAAAACTGATAGAAAATGAACTTGAACGAAAGAAAGTGTGGTTAAAAGTAAGTAAGCAAGTCGGTCCTATCATTGCCCAAAATTTGACGAAAGGGGTCAAGGCAAAGGTGCGGGCATTTGAGTTGGGAGAAAGGGTTGAATAAACCAATGATGTCAAAACTTAACCATTTAGTAAAACTTTATTTCCAGAAAGTTTGAAAAGAATCGAGCTCAAGGAAAAATTTTGGTGACCTATTTTGTGTGTCCAAATTTCATCGAATACAGTCTTTAAATTCGCATTCTGAACCACTGTGCAGTGGTTCAGAATGAGAATTTGACTGGAAAGATACATTTTTCCCCTAAGTTTTAAGTTTTGGACCAAAATGGTCTTCCACAAAGTTGTTCAAAACAACGAGGCCCTTCTTCTGGTGTAAATGAAAACAAGGGTGGTTCTTGTGTTCAGATAAATCAAAAATCTCAATTGATATTTGCAAAACTAAAAACATACATATTTTGGAAGAGTTGAAGATTAAAATATTTTAAGCAATTTTGATTATATCTTTTTTTTATAGATTTTGAAGAGACCGAAAATGAGAAATTTTTCCTACGTAGCTAAGGGTGTCTATAAAAATCCGTTATTTTTTTGCAACTTCTTTATTTCAAACTTTTTAGTATAGTTGCATCGCCATCGATTCTTGAAAATCAAAGGCTACAGCTTTTGGAGTACTGGTATTTAAAATAATTGTTATGTTTCAATCTTTTTTTTTAATTTTTTTCACAATAATACGCACACTAGACTGGTCCAAAAGGCAAATAAAGAAGGAAAACTATGTTTTGAACCACAAATTTTATATCAAGAGAAAAATATCTTTTACAATGTTGTTTCTAATGAAAAGAATAGATTCTTCAGTTAAACTATTATTGATTCAACAAAACATTTTTGTAGCTTTTGAGAAAATCAATTTAGAACAATTTCCTTTGATAAGCTAGGAATTCCCTTGAAAAAAACTCAAGTATTTTGCTCTTATTTTTCTATTTCAAAATTATCAATAAAGTTGTCTTCTGATGTTTTTTAGAACTTAAAACGATGAAACAAGCAAGTTATTTACGATTTTCTTAAAAAACTATACCCCTTTTAAATGCGTTTTATTCAATTTTAAATAAGAAATTTATTTTCAATTTTCAGATATGAAATGCAATAATAAAAATCCTTCCAAACGCTGTTAAAAAGTGTTTTTTTCTGCCTGGCCCAACCAGACCATTAAAAATTTGAAAAAGGCCTATATTTTTAGAAAAACTTAAATAACTGTTGTTTGACATACGATCGCGAGAATTTGAGAGCTCCAAAAGTTGTAACTTTCATTTTTCTATGGTTGTTGGGAAAACAACTTTGCTAAAGAGTGTATCGAATATAAGCTATCCACATACATTTGCGTTGTACACAGGTATTTGTGATGGTTTTTTATGCTCTGAACACTGCATGCTGTGCGTTTGACTGTCAACTTTCTTTTGTTTACTTGTTTGTGCGGTTCAAATTCTGCGTTTTAAAAATGCCGCGTATTGAAAAGGCAGTGAAAATTAAGGTTCTGGACACATGGCTAAGTGAGAAGGGTATTACTATGCGAAAATTGGCGAAGCGGTTTGGAATTCATCATGCGAGTGTTAAAACCATCATTAATAAGTTTGTAGAACACTATTCTTTGGATGAGCTACCAGCAAGAGGCAGAAAACCCGGTTCTTCCAACCAGAAACTGGAACAGAAAGTGGTATCTCTAATCATGAAGAACAAATCAATGTCAATACGTGATTTGGCCAAAAAATCAGGAACGAGTGTCGGAATGATCCAGCGTATCAAGAGGCGAAACCACCTGAAGACCTACAAGAAGCAGAAAATCTCGGAACAAAGTGCAGAACAGAAGAAACGAGCAGCAACAAGGGCCCGGAAATTGTATTCGCGTCTTTTGCAGCGTCCGGATGCATGCGTTTTGATGGACGATGAGACCTATGTAAAGGAGGACTCAAAAACCCTTCCAGGTCCACAATACTTTACTGCCGTCGTTGGGGAGGATGTGAGCGATGCGGACAGGTCGATTCAAGTGGAGAAATTCGGTCGAAAGGTACTGGTATGGCAAGCAATATGTTCCTGTGGTTTTTAGTCAACCATTTTTAACACTACTGGAACTATAAATGCGGAAATCTATCGATCTGAGTGTCTCCAGAAGAGTTTGTTGCCTTTATATAAGAAGCATAGTACACCTCCACTGTTTTGGCCGGATTTAGCGTCGGCTCACTATGCCAAAACCACTCTCAATTGGCTTGCGGAAAAGGGTATAGATTTCGTTGAGAAAAATATCAATCCACCAAATTGCCCTCAGCTTCGACCCATCGGACGTTACTGGGCAATCGTGAAGAGGGTCTTCAAGAAGACTGGTAAGGCAGCTGGGAACATGCAGGAGTTCAAAAAAATTTGGGCTCAAGCGTCCAAAAAATGCGATGCAACACTTGTCCGGAACCTGATGAAGAGCATTCGATCCAAAGTTCGGAAATTCGTGAAGGAATAACTTAAATTTCATCCGGTCTTCATTATGTTAAAGTTTAACCACGTACAATAAAGGATCAATTTTTTGTATGAATAAAATATCGGTTTTCAACCTTATATGAAGGAAAGTTTGTGGATAGCTTATTTTCGATACACTCTTTAATAAGTAAGAAACGAAAAAGTAAAACCAAAATAACTGATTTTATAGGAACACCCTAGGGTTCTAATTTGGTCACTATAAAAGCTACAAAATAATGTGTGTATTCCAAGTTGCTTAAAAAATTTTAATCTACAATTTTTAGGTGTACAGTTCTGCCATCGTTCCAAATGCCGGGTCAGCAATGTCCATATCATCCGCGACGCAAAAAATTGGCAGGATCACGTGATAATCGTACACTGGCTGTTAACACTGCCCGTCGAATGATACCTTGAAGGGGGATATTGAACAGATGGCAGGAAAGTCCATAACCTTGTTGAAGTCCTCAGCGAGATGTATACGAACTGGATTGTTCGTCTGAAATCTTCACGCAGCTTTGCACACCGTCCACAGTTGCTCAAATCATTTTTGTGAGCTTCCCGGAGAAACCGATCTGTTCCATGATATTCCATAGTTCTATGCAGTCGATACTGTCGTACGTCGTCTTTCTGGAATCGTTTCTGGAAAATTTGTCGTACGGTTAAGATCTGGTCTGTTTTCGAGCGGTCGTTGACGAAGTCGGGTTGATGACATTCTATGAACTCATTCGTTATAGGTGACCCAACAAACACGAGCGTCGAATAACCGCTTGTGCAAACTAATTTTGAGAGGTTATTCGATAGACTAGAAAAAAATAGCTGAGCAACTTATCCAAATTTGTTTGAACAAACAGTTATCGATGTTTTTTGGGGATAGACAACAAAAGATGATCTGGGATAGTACATTGTTGGCATTCGGAATGATGATCGCACAGAAGTTCTCACACTCTAACTTGTCACCGTTTTTGTCGATGTGGCCTATGTCCCCTTTCTTCTATTCCTCCTGTAGCTGTTCTGTCGACCAAATTCTGACTCTCTACCGTTGTCAGCTGCGATACCATTCTAAACCAGCTGTTCTATTGTTCCTTAGCTATTTGATGGCATCCCTAACTTTCCTCAGCATGTGAGTGTGTTACCCTCATCTTCCATTCTGATGTAGTAATTTGTTTCCGCTGTCTTGCTTCACACTGTCTACAATCTCCGCGCCATTCAACTGTTCGTCGAAGTGCTGCCTCCACCTTTCAATCACCCCACGTCCGTCCTCTCAAGATGCTACCATTCTTATCCCTGCACATTTCGGCTACGTTCTACGTTCTCGACGATGGTCTCAGCTACATTGTTTATGGTTGCTTTGACAGTACTTCAGCAGTTCTCAAGAGGCGTCTCATCGAACTCACCTTCGTCCGGCATCGCTGCCTCTAGATGCTGCGCGTACGCAGTGGTGACCTTCTGTTGTTTCAGTCGCTATAGGTCGTACCGAAGCAGGCGTCGGTACCGCACATTGTTGATGACACAGAGTTTTTGAATTCCTCGAATATCCTATGCAAATTTGCCAAATATTATTTCAAACTTCATACGATTATCTACTAGAAAGAAGTACATAGGACGATCGCATGAAAATTTTCTTCACAGAAAAAAAAGTTGCAATCAAGATTCGAACCATAAACCTCGGAATCAAAAGACGAGCCACAATCGCACGAGACTATACACGCTTAATAAGTGATGTCAATTAAAAGGCATGTTTTTCTCGACTAATGCAACATCAATCATTTCATACGATTTAGTACGGAATGAGTCTTGTACCCTTGCTTTGTGGTTCATATTTATGATCGTATGAAAATTGTACGGATAATCTCATCAGTGTAAGGATACGGAAGGCTGTGCTGTAAGTACGATTGGTAATATTCTTGGAGGTGGCGAAATCAATGAGTCGTAGTATCTTGTCGTTCGTCAGCTGGTGGACGCAAAACTTCCCAACTGACGCTCCGAACTGAGTATTTAGGTTTCCTATGATGATCTTGACGTCGTGGTTTGGGCAACGGTCGTACTCGCGTTCGAACTGCACGTAGAGTGCGTCATTATCGTCATTAGTGCTTCCGGAGTGTGGACAACACGTTGATTATGCTAAAGCTGAAGAACTGGTCTATGATCTTCAACTTGCACATTCTTTCGATGATTGGCAAATCAACAAGCTCTTGCCTTGCCCTTCTGGACGTAACGTAACGAAAGCACCTCTTTGGCAACGTCAAGTGTTCAAATGTTGGGAGTTAGGGTGAAATTATCCTTAACCGTACCCTACATGCTTCTACCGGTTTCCTTCCTGATCCGCCCTTGTAACTGTTGAACTATAGATTTGCAGCATTGGAATATGCTAAAGGGTGTCCACGATGAAATTGCCACACTATGAAATTGCTTTAACTTTTTAACCGTTGGGTAGAATTTAATGAAAATTTGGGTGGATTTAGTTCATAGTGCATTATTTACATCCTGCAAGTTTTAAAGTCCTGTGATTAAAACTCGTGGAAATGGAGTCGAAAGAACAGCTCGTGCGTGATAAAATCTTGCGCATTCATCACGAGAACTAGGATCTCCGCATCGTTCCATCGCTAAACGTTGGGAATCGCGAATTCCACGGTGTCGCGAGTGATTAAGCGGTTCGAGGAACGGTTGACCACCGATCGGAAGCCCAGAAGTGAAGGAAAAAGTATTCCGTAACATACAACCAAGGAGAGCCTTCAACGAAACGAACGCCTCCGTTCAGGATGTGCTAAGAAGTGCACTTCAAGCCGAAGTTTTGCCAGAAGGCCTAAGCTCAGGATGTGGCTCAGAAGCTGCACCTTCAAGGTACAAAAGGCCCTAATCGCGACGAGAAGCAGAACAAGTCCGCCAAAACCCGTGCCAGGAAGTTGTACCTCAACATGCTGACGAAAGTTGAATGCTGCATCATGGACGACGAAACATATGTGAAGGCCGACTTCAAACAGATCCCCGGCAACCTGTTTTTCACGGCCAAGGATAAGTTCAGCGTTCCGGAGCATGTCCGCACTCAGAAGATGTCCAAATTTGCGAAGAAATTCCTGGTTTGGCAAGCCATCTGCACGTGCGGGAAGCGGAGTGCACCTTTCGTGACCCAGGACACGATGAACGGACAGGTGTACATAAAAGAGTGCCTCCAGATGCGGCTGCTTCCTCTCCTGAAGGCCTAACAATCTTCTGGCCGGATTTGGCCTCATGCCACTACTCCAAGAACGTGCTGAAGTGGTATGCGGACAATAAGGTCAATTTCGTGCCGAAAATGTTCAACCCTCCCAACACTCCGGAGCTCCACCCCATCGAGAACAGCACCTTCTGAAACGACCTAAGGTAGTGAAGACAGTCGAGGAACTGAAGAAAGTATGGGTTTACATGCAAAAAACGGTTGATTCACAGGTTGTGCAGAATCTTATGGCCGGGGTTAAGGCCAAGGTGCGGGCATTTGCGTATGGACTGTAAATAAAATACGAGTTAAATGGTAAAATGAAGTTTAATAGTTATTTCTCAATCCCTGAAAATTTGATGGCAATCGGATGAAAACTCGAATTTTGCGAATCAATTTTGTGTGTGGCAATTTCATCGTGGACACCCTTTACATGCTACAAGACAAGATTCTCGATGTGAGCGAACAATATTTTTCCACGTATCGTCCCTTGTTTTACTTCCACCTTGGCCGCAACAAACCTCACCAAAAATTTGGTTGATTTCTGATACGTGGAAAAAGAGTTACAGCCAATTTTAACGAGTTGTAACTAAAATTTTGTAGTTTTTGAGGTCCCTTTAAACAACACGTAACAAGCTCAGAGAGAAATCAGAGTTTGTATGTGTTAGCTCTCTTTCTTCTCTTTCTGGTAGTATTTTTTGTTTTGCTCAGTTCTGCTCAAAATTCCGTCGAAACTAGAAGTATTTCGCAAGAGCGATGTAGAGTTCTACGAACTGCACAAAAATCTTGGCAAAAAGTTTGCGGTACAATATTTGAAAAGTGGTTCGATTGTTAACCATATTCTCGACAACTATTGTTTGCATTTAAAAAATGGACTTTTTCGAATGGTGATAAAAAAAAGGTAAGACAGATAACTGCTTTTGATAACTTTCCCATAGAAGGAAATTATTTAAGCTTACTTGTAAATACAATTCTACGCCCTTGCAGCAGTTAACCGGAACATTCGCCATGGCGGACAAAAACACGCGCGTAGGCATGTTTTTGAGTTCTTTCTTCGTTTCATGTATCAATTCCTCCTCAGTTTTCGCGAAAAAAATTGTTGGAATACATCTTACGCTTCAGGTTGTTCCGGAAATTCACGATGAGACGCAGTTGAGGGACGTTGGGCGGGTTCGCCGACTTGGGTACTACATCGATATGCAGCCGCTCCATCTCCTCCAACGATCGCTTCGTGAAGTGAGCCGACGCCAGATCCGGCCAGAACACGGTGTCTTTGTTCTTATGGTATTCCTCGATGGCCACGTTTCCCTCGGTCTTCCTATTGAGCATTCTTTGGAGCTTCTTGTTGCTCAGGGTCGTCGGCCGTCCGGAACCGGGCTTTCTTTCGATGCTCTGATTGTTGTCTAATAGTGCCAAGATGCTGTTAATGCCGGAACGGGCATATCCGGCGTCCACAAAGTGCCGCACGATGTTCGTTTTCGACGCGGCGTGGTGCTGTTCGTTGAACGCGCACACTTCTGAATGGAGTTGCTTCACTGTTTTTGCCATGACGATTGGAGTTCGGCTGATGGAGCTGTCAAATTTTGTCTGCTGACTCATGGGTTACTATGATTGATGCTACAGGGGTAGTTTTGTCAGTGCGGGTGAAGGTAAACCCATGAAAAATCAGCAATTTTTGTCAATTATTTTTGATGCAAACGTTACTCACAAGCAAGGTAGTGGAAGGCTAGCCAAACTTATGCGTGCAAAAGGACTTTGTTCTCTTTGGACGTACCTTCTACAACAACTGAGTAAACGGGATGCCGCAAAAAAGTTCTTCCCAGTACATCTGCAAAACATTGAGAAGAGTCGGAATAAACTACCAAAAGAAGACAAGAGCCCCGGAATACACCTAGAAACAGCTTTTGACGTTGAAGTCCCAATGCCTTTCATTGATAAAAAAATATTCCGGAAAATATTTGGTTTTGGACCATGAAAGTTACTTCCCTCTTTCGAAGACTTTTATTCCCGGAAGCGGTCGATGCTATTCCTTTGACGAATTTACAGCATTCTTGGTCATTAAATATAGGTTCAAACAGAAAGTGATGTTGTAAATTGCCATTCGCGAGAAAGGTATTTCTTGGTTTGGCTATCAATCAAGATGTACTAAAACGAATGTTTGAAGAACATTTTGATCCCATTGCTACGAATCGTTTTCGAATGTTCACTAATATTTTTTCTACAATCGATAATGTATCTTCAATGTCAATAGATCAGATCTTAAGGTCTTGAAAAGAAAATCCAAAATTTTAGTTGCCATCCGTTAAATGTTGTAATAAAGTTGTGTTCGCTCTCTAAAACGACCAGCTGGAATATGTTTTCAAAACGATTTGTAATTTAAAACATTGGAAAATATCCAATCGGATGCAGCCATTCCGAATCGGGAATCGATAAATTTCCCTCCCAATGACCCAAAATCAGCCCTGCACTCAACAACGGTGCAATGACCGGGTCAATCGCACCATTCTTGTGATTTACGGGTTGAGCCTTGTCAAATTTTACTGCTTGCTCTAAATCAAACATTTTTACTGCACTTTCTAGGCAGTTCCATTTTACACTTATTGGGTGAAATGTGCGAGCACAAAAGTTTTGCCATTCTATGGGTTACCTCGCCACGGCCGAGACACCACGACCCAACGGCGGGCTTAAATTTGTTTTCCATTTTGCCGCAGCAAGACAACAAAAAAAACATGAATACAGAGCAACAGTTTCAAGCCCGGAAAAAGTATAAACAATAAAAAAAAATCTGAAAGAGTAATAAAATCAATTTTTACGGTTACACGGGCACAGGCTACGGGCAAAATTGACACTACCCTGGCGCTTGAACTGGCCGTCGTCCAATATGTGGTGACTGGCACGGTCGACTAGAATTCCGGTGCGGTCCCCGTTCTAGGGCTCCTAGCCTTTATGGGCTATCTTTATGGTCACTTAGTTTAACCGATTTGTAGCTTTTTTCTCGCTCTTTGTCTCTCTTAAATTCCTGCAGAGCGACCAGCTCTCCAACGCCGATGACCATCACCATCCGTGGCCGAATTTAACTCCCCCACGGCAATGCTTCCGCACAAAGACACACTCACATGGTCATGGTCAAACCGACGAGTCCTGTGTGCTGTTTTATGGAGCTTTTATAGTTGCCCGCAAAAGTAGAAAACATTGCCAACCGGCGTCGTTGCGTTGAGTAAGGATTTCGTATTTTCAAGAATAGAGAAGCACCAAGCACCAAGGTAAGGCAGTTTCTTTCCGTCCTCGAGTGTATCGATCGTATCTGGATGCCTGGACCAGGACCCGCTAGTTCATTTTTATACGCCCTCGGACCAGATTGAATCTGTGGTCAGGAAACGATATGGCCTCGGAGAAAGGTTCATGATTGTTTGGGACTTTTTATGACCCTTTCTGAACGGTTTCTGTTTTGCTTAAGTAACGTGTGTGCGGGTGTTTGTGTCGGCCACATTCGAATAATACCGGTGACCAATATAGCTAAATTAAATATATGTTAAACATGCTGCATCCAACTAGGTAATAACCGTTTTCTCCTCACAGAGCACAGCACATGCTGGTGGCGATAAAAGAGCGGTGTGGTTTGTTGTTGGCGGAGTTACCAGGAAAGGCAAACTGGGATGAAGATAAAAGTGGTTTACTCTTAAGGGCAAGACACAGAGAAGCCAGAAAGCCACAATTGAGGCCGATCAGACAAAATGGCGGCCATTTGTGGTTTGAGTGGATCTTTTTCTTAGATGATGATGAATTTAGATCGTAAGATCTATTAAAGGAAAAAGGCTCTTTTGTAAACTTACGGTCCACTGGTACAAACTTCCTGATTTTCAATATGAACGTTTTTGATTGAAATTTTGTTTTTAGTACACAATCCAAGTAACAATTTTAGTTTTATTCTCGCCGTATAGCACTCCTCCCGGCTTTGTTGATAAAACTACATTCAAAACTGTTTTGTCCACAAATACCTCGTCTATGCATCTTTTAAGTCGAAATGTGTACAAAGTGACATACTCTTTAGACGGTTATGAAAACAAATTAATTAAACCTTTACAAGACCATACAGGTTTTATAAATATTCTAGTAAAAGATGTTATGAGACCACTTTGAAACCTTCATAAAACCTATTGGCTGCCATTAAAACCAGACTAGGGCCAAATGGCCACAGCTGTCAAATTGCACGATGATATCGTGGTTGGTTTTTGTTGTTCTGCTTTGTTCGATTCTCTGCTATTCTGATTCATTTAACAGTAAATAATATCTAAAAAAAAAGTTTTAGTACTGCGAACATTTTTGTTTGATAGCAAAATATCAAAAAAAAATTGAGTTTTACAAAGCGTGGTCCAAATCATAGGCGCATTTAATTTTATAGTGAATATTGACACATTGATAATTGATGGAACTCAATCAGGTTATCTTAACAAATGCCGAAATGGGTCTCAGATCTACAGTTCATTTGCATTACATTTAATATGTGGTGTATTAATTTTTCCACATTTTAATGATTTCTTTTATTTCAATGACGATTGAAAGAAATCACAGTTTTTTCAAAATGCAGCAATGGCTACTATAAAACTATTTGGTCATTTGGTGACTTTTTTCAATACCAATTTGCCGTTTAATGCATTGACTGGAGGCAAAATAGTTTCAAAATGCCTTTTCAACTGATCATCAAGGATGGTTCCAATCTTATCATAAATCATTCGTTGCACGCTCTTCTTTGATTCAATAGACGCACACAATGAGAGGCTCTGCTTCATCTCTCAAACCGAAAACGGAAGGGTCAAGGTAAACATTAAATGAACATAGCATGAACTTCGTCGTCTGTCAATTGTATGCGTGTTCATCACTGCTTGCTTGTACAATTTATTAATTCGTTCTTGGGCTTCTGTTGGTGATTCATTTTCGTCTCCAGATTCAATTGTGTGCTAGTGCTCGAAGCTTCCGATCGGATCACTTGGTGATTGTGTTGTGCCGCGTTTAAAGCAAAAATGAATCGGAAGTTGAAATGCACAGTGTAGCCAGTAAATACAGCGGGAAAACAGAACAAAATGTAGAAACTAAATGGCAAATGTTAATATATAGTGCGATTTATTCGTTTGGGTCAGTATTTTCTGTTTTTGGTAGATTCTGATGATGGCACAGGCTACTTAGTTGGTAATTATACGGAATTACCAACCCAGATGCAGTGGATTCCCTGTCCGGTAAAACAGATTTTTCACATGTCCCAAAACCAAAATAAATGCATTCGTGTTGAGCGAATGTTTGCTCAACTAACAATAATCCATCATATGGATATTAAACCCTCTTCAATGGGAATCTCGGGAACGATTTTTCTTGCGTGTTATGCGAATATAATTCATTAGTTTTGCATAGCACATTGTGTAAATAGTCCCGAAAAATGTCACGACTTATCGGATACGTGTAGCAGGAAAATTAAAAAAATAATCTAATTGAGTAGGCTGATTTTTTCCAGACATACTTAACAAAACTTCCAACACTGTCATTCAAACAAAAAACAATGAAAGATTCTGTTCAAATGAATGCTATCATCTCTCGTCTCCGAACATTCTCATCCGGCGATCCAACTGGGTCGTATTTCCATAGCCACTCAATCAATGAAGAGTGAATCACAAGTAGGCCGAGTTGTAGTCTATTCGACTTGCGTGGTTGAATGAAGTAATCTACAAAACGTCTTATCTTGTTCACTCACTGAGTAACTGCGTATGATGCCTTTACTAATACATTTATCGATGTGGTTGTTTCAAGCACGGATAACAATAAATAATTTTCGTCATTTTTTTCGGCAGTCACCAACATTGTTGACCATAATAAGATAATATGAATAAGTTCTAAAACGGCTTTTCAACACAGCAATTTACGAGGTCATAAAGTCAAAATAAAACCTTTGATAGAAGCAAAATGACATTTAGAAGACAAAGTTTCCAGATCGTTTTTAAGGAGCTGGGTAGGTTGTCATAAACCTGACCAAAATATAAAACCTATTGGCACCTCTTGGTATCATAAGAAAAGCAAATTGATTTCCAGTGGCGTTTATAAAACTTTCATAAAACTTAATAAAGCTGGGTGGTTTTGGCAATGTTACTTGGGATGGGATATCTGTTTATTAAAATAATTCAGCAAAGTTTAAATATGTGATCTGACGCAAAGCAATCAAAAAGGCTAGGGTTGCTTTTGCGAGTTTGAGAAATATATGGAGGTCAAACCAGATAAGACAACGCACAAAAACTCACATTTTCAACTAAAAAGTGAAATCTTTTCTGTTATACTCCAGCGAGACGTGATGCGCATCAGCGGAGAATACTGAAAAGATGCAGGTCTTCATCAATCGATGCCTGCGGTATGTAATTCATGTCTGGTGGCCTCACAATTGGATCTCAAATGCTGAGCTCCATCGTCAATGCCAAGAGAAACCTATATCAGTGGAAATTCGAAAACGAAATGGAGGTGGGTCGGCCACACACTACGAAGAAGCGGAAATGAAATCGGCAAACAAGCGTTAGATTGGAACCCAGCAGGACATCAAAGCAGAGGCAGACCCATGGGCTCGTGGCGTCGCAGTCTCTATAAGGAAAGAAAGGACGTCAATCGAAATCTCGCCTGAGGCCAGGTCAAGGCTAAAGCCAGCTGCCGCTCAGGATGGAAGTCTTTCACGTTGGCCCTGCAACCCTAAAGATGGACAGGAGACATATGTGAGTAAGTAACACTTTCGAGGTCGCAATTTTCCAGCGCTGAGCAAACCAGCTGACAGACGTGCCTAACGTTGTGTGATACATCCGAACCGAAACAAACTGGGAAAAAGGTTTTGGTATTGCAAGCCATTTGCTCCGGTGGCTTGAAGAGTTCATCATATCTCACACCGAGCACAAGCACAGTGAAAATTACAGAAAAGAAAATATCAAATACGTCTTCTTCCCATCTATCGAAAGCTTACGCATCCTCCATCGTTTTCGGCTGGTTCTGGCAATTGCTCATTATGTTTCTGCTAAGTTGGAGATGCTCAGGAAGGAAAAAGTCGACTTTGTTCAAAATTACCAAAAAACTACTGCCCTGATCTGCGTCCCATCAACAGATACTGGGCAATAACTAAGCGGCATCTTAAGAAAGATGGAAGAGAAGCAAGCTCTGTTAACTGCTACAAGAAAATTTGCTCTGTATCATAAGGCAAGGTTACGGTAAAAGTTATGCAGGATCTAATGGGAGGAATTAAGAGAAAAGTCCCACCTTTCTACAGAAATATTATGTAAATATTCAAATTCTTTGAGTTTAGTCATATGAATGTTGATATTCATTTATTTGAGTTATATTTATTTAGATTTATATAAATTGTATAAATATATATTTATTTAAATATTTTCCTTTGGGGAACTGATGTAAACTTTTTTTAAATAGTTCTCTATTTTAAAATGATAATTTTTGTTCATTGAAATGAAGCTTTTGGTAATTGAAAACATCTTGAACATATATCCAGAAATAATTGAACTATTAGCGTTCACAATGTTTCATCTATTTGAAAAAATTAATTGACAACCAAAATATTGCTAATTTTGACCGACACATGCAAGCGTCCTTAAGCATACTTACCTTACTTATCCAATCAGACTAAGGCCGGCGGACCTCTGCTGTTCACAGAAATTGTCTCCATTCTATTCGATCCATGGCTGTCACTCACCAGCCTCGCTGTCTGCGGAGGGTCCGCAGGTCGCCTTCTACTTAATCGATCCACCTTGCTCGTTGCGCGCCTCTTCTTCTTGTACCCGTCGGTTCGTTTTCGAGAACCATTTTCACAGGGCTGTCGTCCGACATTCTTACGACATGCCCAGCCCATCGTAGTCGACCGATTTTTGCGATGTGTACGATGGGAGGTTCTCCCAGCAACTGGTGGTTTGCAATCTCGTGGTTCATTCAGCCTCCTCCACGTTCCGTCTTCCCATCTGCACTCCACCGTAGATGGTACCGCCAGCACTCTTCCGTTCAAAGACTCCAAGGGGCGCGTTGGTCCTCCACTAGCAATGTCCATGTTTCGTGGCCGTAGAGAACTACCGGTCTAATTAATGTCTTGTAGATAGTCGACTTTGTGGTTCGGCGAACATTGTCCGATCTTACCGTCCTTCGGAGTCTAATGTGAGGCACTGATTGCCAGCCACTAATGCGCCTTTTGTTTCTCTGCTGGTGTCGTTATGAGCCCAGATACACGAATTCGTCTACTACCTCGATTTCATCACCGTCGATCTGAACTCGTGCTAGGAGGCTAACTTTGTCTTCTCGTGAGCCTCTTCCCTTCATGTATTTTGTTTTCAACGCATTAATCACAAGCCCAATCCTAACAGCTTCAGCCTTAAGTCTGATGTACGTTTCCGCCATCGTCTCAAAGTTACGTGCTACGATATCAACGTCGTCAGCGAAGCCAAATAGTTGGACAGACTTCCTGAAGATCGTGCCACTTGTGTCTATCCCAGCTCTTCGAATCACACCTTCCAGTGCAATGTTAAACAACAAACACGACAATCCAGCACCTTGCCGTAACCCTCTCCGAGATTCGAAGGGACTCCAGAGCGTCCCTGATACTCGGACGACACACATCACTCGATCCATCATTGCTTTGATCAACCGCGTCAGTTTTTCCGGAAATCCATATATCCTTAAACACATAAGAATGAGTTGAAAAAGATGAGAAAATAGATTCAATTAAACACATGTTTCGTCGAACTGCGTATGTGTCAGTTTCTGGTGACATATTTTTACACGAAATTTTGCTTGAAGTTTCCCGACTTTTAACACACATGAATTACGTCTCGTGTAAAATTCATTATTTCTAAGTGTGTCCATATCTTCCATATGAAACTTGTTTTAAAATGACCCACCCCACCCAGGCAACACCAAACCGACAATATTAGTTGAAGCAACTAGATTATGATCTAATTGAGTCACATTCAAGTTACTTCAACTGATTTGTAACAAGTGTGCTACTAGTGCAAGCAACACAGCTTATATTAAACAAGTTGATAGTTCTGTTACATGTCAAAAACAGGTTATAAATTTAGGTGCATAATACTTATTTCATAAAAAGTGACTTATTAACGCAAAAAGTGAAGCCTTTTAAAACATGGAAAAAAAATATCCTCATACAAAAAAAATAATAACATCGTTAAGCTAGTGTTCAAGTCCTTGGCGTGATAGGTTTGTAGCTTCTTTGCTAAGCCAACTTAGATTGTTGAAAAGTAGCCTCTGAGTAATTATGATAAGATTTCCGTTGTTCAAGAAATTCACCGTAATGAGAAAAAAAACACGTTTTGCTAAACATGGTTGCTGTAATGTAATTCCAACAGTTTATAGACTTGCCTATAAAATCTTGTTCTGTTTATGTATTATAAACGTATGGAATCATGATTTTAACAGCAATGATAAAGTATTAATCACTTGCAGCAGTGAAAAAAGTATTTTCAGCTCGACCGTTTGTCAGAGTGATGAATGGAATACGAGATTTACAGACCACCACAAGCTTGACATGTTTTGCAATACGTTTAAAATACATTTTTAACACAAACAATTAGAAATCATTATAAAAAGATGTTTTGTGTGTAATTTGGGACTTAGCTATCTGGAAAAAAAAACTGTTTTTTTTAAATTCATTATTGAATTGTTCGTGCTTATTCATCCTCTAAGATCTACTCTGATATACATTGGGTCACTCAGACCAAGACCGGGGTGGTCTCTGCTGTATACAGAAGTTGTCTCCATTCTATGCCGTCCTGTGGCTCGCAGAATATGAAGGTTCCTCAGGTCACATACTACTTGCTCGTTGCATGCCTCTTCTTTTCATGCTCGTTAGTTTATTATCGAGATTTATTTAAACTGGGTTGCAATCCGACATTCTAACGACATGCCCAGCCCACTGTGATCGAAAGACCTTTGGGGTATGAACAATGGGAGGTGCTCCCAGCAACTGATGCAATTCGTGGTTATTTCGCCTCCTTCGCGTTCCGTTTTCCATCTGCACTCCACCATAGATCGTACGCATCACCTTCCGTTCAAAGACACCAATGGCGCGTTGGTTCTCCTCGAGTAATGTCCATCTTTTATGGCCTTAGAGAACTACCTGTCCAATTAATGTCTTGTAGATGGTGAACTTGTGGTTGAACCAGTTCGATGCAGCCTGATTCGTCACCTCTATTTCATCACCGTCGAGTCTGAACTCGTAACTTACGTTGGAAAAGATCACACACTGGCGTGGGACCTAAATCTTATTTTCTATAGTAGGGTACAATATAATAATATTAATATTTCAGTAATTTCTTAAAAAAATTTTCAAAAATGTTAACTTCGACCAACCGGACATATTTCAAGCATCAACTTTAATACAAAACAATACTATGGAAAAATTCATAAACGTTACGTCTTGTATTAATAAATATATTATCCCCTTCAGGCCCAAGGGGTCATAGGTATATGACCCCAAAATTGCAGACTGCATAAAAGAGTACACTGTCTTCGGAAAATTTGTTCTACATAAATTTTTCTAACTGAAAAAAAGAGTTTCAGTCCTTATTGACGACCTAGAATATCCTTGGAGTCCATTTCAAGCATCTGTTATGAACGGTTGTAACGATACTTTGTTGTGCACTTTTTGCCTGTCGAGTATAACTCGTTATCTTTTCGGCTATCTATTGTTCAGTGGCGCGAGTGGTCGAGTGAGCTCAGAAAAAGAACACTTAAACTGCTTCTAGGTGAGATATGATGGTAATTAGGTCGTCAAATACGATCGATACTATTATTTTATTGTTTGGTGGTGCGATTGATTGCAGAGTACATGCCTTAAAAGTTTGTCAACAGTTTTGAATATTTTTCACGAGTGATTCCCAAATTTGAGAAAACACCCTGTGAAATTTATTCCGGTCAGCTGAAGATAAACGATTGTTGTGTATTTTGTGATCACGCCGTGTTCGTGATTAAAGAAAAGTTAACAACTTTTGGCTTTTTGAGTGTGAAATCAAGTGAGCACAAGTTCAAAAGGGAAATTTCTGCTGTGATTTCAAGTCGCGAAAATTGTATTCGAAAATCGCGAGAACGTTATAAAAATCGGAACTTTGTATTTTGGATTAGGAATGTTTTAATTGTGCCAAATTGAACTCGTGTTATAGCTCTGGCATCATTTGATCATTTTTGGAACGGTCTAGCATGCGTGGGAGCAAACCGATTGGGAACTAATGCTGGATTAAAGCGCAGAACTTTGTGGACATCTTATTCTTTAACATTTCAAGCTTATTGCTTTCACAATTAGCTTATTGCTTGCTCTCAACTTAGTGTTCTAGATGCACTTCCACAGTTATTAATTGAGAGCTTTCGATGCCAGGTACCATTTTTGCATTAGTATGATTGTGTGGCAAGTACAGTCATACGCAATGCCCAGGGAGTCGAGAAATTTTCCTTAACGAAAAATTCCTAGACCAGGCCGGGAATCGAACCCAGCCACCTCCAGCATGGTGTTGCTTTGTAGCTGCGCCTTTACTGACTGAGCTAAGGGATGATCCTTTGTGGACTTTACTGAACTTTGTGCACGTTAAAGTTATAAAAATCGGTCATGGTTCAGTGAGGGAAGACCTTGTTGACCGCGAGCAATGCAATATGGGGCAAGTTGGCGGGTCTGGATGGACATCATTTAGATAGCCCGGATACCTTGACCAGCCAACCAGCCGCACCCCGCAAAGAACAATTCAGAGGTGGTAAGTGCTATAAAAACCGTGGAGCGAAACAGGTAATTGTAAGCCATTTTGTTCCAGTAATGTTTGCATTAAAAAAACTGAACAAAAATGGCCGATTTTTCATGTGTTCACCTTCATTCGCATTGACAAAACTACCCATGCAGCATCAATCACAGTAGCCCATGACTCAGCACTCTAATGCCTGGGACAGACATTCAACGTACAGCGTTGTACTCCTTTAGTGTATTTTGGTACTGGATTAGAGTATTTGACAGTTCGTACAACGGTCAGCGTTGTATGTCTGTCATAAGTATAACTGTGTTGGCAAAAACAGTAAGGCAACTCCGTTCAGAAGTGTGCGCGTTCAAAGACGGCACTCCGTCAAAAACGGACATCGTGCGGCACTTTGTAGACGCCGGATACGCCCGTTTCGGCATCTACAACATCTTGGCACTATTAGAGAACAAACAGAGCATGGAAAGATAGCTCGGATCCAGACGGCCGACGACCTGAGCGGCAAGAAGCTCAACAGGATGCGGAAGAGGAAGACCGAGGGAAAAGTTGCCTACGACGCTGCGTGCGCTTGGCCGGGAGGTCGGCTCAACAGGCCAAACATTAAGAACGTACCTGGCGAGCATGAACATACATGTCAGGAAGCGGACGGGAGTCCACTGGTTTCGGAGCTGCAGGCAATGATGCAGCGGCAGTGGCTGAATAAGATGGCCAGCTCAATTTTCCCGGCGAATCGCAACGTGGCGGTGGTGATGGACGACGAGACCTATTTTATCCTTGATAGCAACGACTGGCAGGGCACTTCATATTTTACTTCCCCCACGAAGGAAGTGAGCTCCGAGGTGAAGTTCATTTCACACACCAAGTTTCCCAAGAAAGTGCTGCTGTGGCTGACTATCAGCGAGTGGGGATGCCAAAGCCGCTCTTCTTTCGCTCCGGACTGACAGTGAACGGGGAAATTTATAGTACGAAATGCCTACCGGAAGTTGCGTCGTTCATCAAGAAATACCATAAGGGCAAAGACGCGGGGTTCTGGCCGGATCTGGCGTCGGCCCACTACTCGAAGCGATCGTTGGAGAAGATTGAGCGACTGCATAGCGAAGCCACACAACGTCCCCCAACTGTGTCACATCGAGAATGTCTGGGCCAACCTGAAGCGCAAGATCTACTGCAACAATTTTGTCGCGTAACCTGAGAAGGAACTGATGAATAAATTGAAGAAAGAACTTAAAAAAGCCTACACGCATGTTTTTGGCCGGCATTGCAAATATTCCGGTTCAGTGCCGGAAGGTGACTCGCAAGGGCGGTGAATTGTTTTGTAAGTAAGATTAAATAATTACCTTCCATGGGAAATTTGTCAAAAGCAATTATCTGTCTTTGCATTTTTTACGTTATTTCGATGTTCAATTAATTTTGTCTGTCTGTCTGTCTGTCTGTCTGTCTGTCTGTCTGTCTGTCTGTCTGTCTGTCTGTCTGTCTGTCTGTCTGTCTGAGAGCCCGAGAACAAATCAAGCAAATAGAACCAAATTTGGCATTTGAAGACAATTAATGTTTCCAGGGCAACTCGAGATCTATCCCCTTTCTGATAAGGGGGCTTGTATAGAATTTTGAACACAAATATCTGAATCCTAGAGGGTTTGAGCTGTTTAGTGGAATACTTGTAACTATAAATTAGAAGAAAAATTAGTAATCTCCATTTAATTCCAACTACCTTTGCTTATCTTCGACAGATACGCGTATTTCGTCTACAATGTGCAGACTTCTTCAGTGTCTCATACTAATAACTCGACTGAATGAAAACCTTCGCCACCTGCCGTATATATACTATTTTCTAAATACAAATCGTTTACCAATCATTATGTTGTTTATACCTATCTTATTATTAGTTTGTTTATACCTATCCTGAGACAAAAACAAGTGTACTTAATATCTAACTCGCTTCTTTCTCATCTATACCTAACATACTTATTGTGTAGCAGCGGGTGCTCCGCTTCGTCGGGTTTGATGTCGTTTGGGTAGTAAGTTGAACAGCCATGTGTAACCGTTGCCTTGGTCTTTGTTTAGTAGATTTGTGTTCTGTTGTTTGTTTATTTCTAAGCTTTCTGCGACGTCTAATTTCAGGGTGTAGATGTAGTCCGTAATATTGTGATGTCATTCGTCGTTATGTCGTGATTTTCCAGTGAAAATGTGTTCTGCGACTGTTGATTTGAAGTTATGTGAAATTCCTTTCTCGTTCTGTTTGACAGCCTTAGTTACCTCCGCTAGATGCTCATGAACCTTGTTGCCAAGGTTCTCTTTGTTTGACCTACATATATTTTGCTGCGGTGTTTACACTTGATTCTGTATACCCTGCTCTGCCTAATGTGTCTACTGAGTCTTTGGTGGAGCCTAACATCGATGCTAATTGGTTGTGCCTACTAGAAAAAACTAAGTCCAAGCCAAATTCCCTAAGTCGTGGTTTAAGCTTTTGTGTAATGTCTTTATCGAAGGGGACGGATACACGTTTTAGGGGTTCAGGTGAGTCTGAGAGGGTTGTTGGTGATTTCCTATGAAGATGTTTTTCCTTTTTGTTGGTGATCGCTTGAATTGTGCCTCTTTTTCGTACCCATTGAGTCTGGCAGTTTCGAAGATATATGCTAATTCTTTGGCTTTTCCAGTTTTATTGAGAGGATAGGGTCAACATCCAGGTGGATCATGTGGTGGAAAGTGGCCATTTTGTGCTGAAAAGAGTGGTTTGAAGTGTATGGGATGACTCTTTACAGGTGTTTGTGGAGTTTTCTGAAGATTTCAAACTCTAAAGGAGATGGCGACAATAGTTCTCTCTTTTACTAGAAGGTCGATGAATGCCAGTTTTCCATCCTTTTCTATTTCATGGGTGAACTTAATGTCTTTGTGGAGATTGTTGATTTCTTGAAGAATTAGGGAGAGATCGTCTTTTTTTTCTAATTTATAGTTACAAATATCTGCATAACTCGACAATTAATCAAACTCGAGAATTAATAGAACCAAATTTGGCATGTGAGGGTCTTAAAGGCAAGATGGACCTATGGGTTTTTAAGACTCCTCCTCCTCCTGGCTCTCACAGAAATGAAACACAAATTTATGCAAAACTCGAGAACTAATCAAGCAAATGGAACCAAATTAGGCTTTTTAAGGTTTAGAGTGTTTAAAGACAAGTAATGTTTCTATGGTTTTTTTTTATAAATTCTTCCCCACTTTGGGAACAAGGGTTCTCATAGAAATGAAACAGAAATTTCAATCAAATATGAGAATTGTTCAGCTAAATAAAACTCAAAATGTATATTTCTCGGGCAAGAAGCATGTTCTTGTAGAAGTTTGAACCCTTTCTTAGTCAAGAAAAAAAAAAAAACATTCCGAAAAACAATCATCAAAGTGCCAGTTCATTTAAATTTTTATTTATATGTAGTTGCAAGCGTAGCAAAGCTCGCACTGGGTTCAGCTAGTAAAAAATAAAACAAATCAATTCAGCAGCTCCAATCCCGGTTGGTAACCCTAAACAAGGTAAGGAGCTGGATATCTTGGCCATCGTAGTCGTCTTCGTCGTTGTTGTCACGCTGACTCAATTGGGTGGAAGATTAGTGCAGCACAAGGGATTAACTTGATGGACGAGGGACACTTTCTTCGTCCAGGCGCTTGTATGTCCACTCAGTGTCCACTTTTGTAGCTATTGACTGAACAAATATCGGGAAAAGTTTAACCGTTGATCTGCACGGCACAGGAGCAGGACGGGCGAAGCTGGGGTGGGGGCAAAATGGCAATAACCAAACAAGCGAACGATATAAAAGTTGTTGTTGGTCCATCCGTGGCGTGATGATGGTCATTGTGGAGACGACGACCGACGCTGCCACCTTGTTATGGTCTCCAGCGTGCAGCGTGTATTTGAGTGTTCCTGGTGACTGTCCGATGTTTGCCGTTTGGTTGCTGAATTTATTTGCTCAACGGCAATAAAGACCTTTACGAGAATTATTGAGAGCATTGTGGTACACCCCTGTGATTATAGGATTACGATTATCCCGGGAATCGAACCGGACGCAATGACGAGGAAATTGATGGCATATGTAGCAAGCGTCGGCAGTAGGGCCTAGTTTCTTGGATCGTTAATTTCAGTGGATTAAGAACAGGTCGGAAAATTGTGACTCGATTTATTCGGCATCATAAATAATCGACTAAATTGCTATGAATAATAGTATTGTTCTTCCCGCCGGTAAGTCAGCATTCGAACGTACCAGCTCAAACCAGCTCATAATTCTTCGTCACATTCCAAAGCAACGTGACATCAATAACTGTTGCCGATGTACTTCGATAGAAGCTCAATTATTCTCAACCCGAGATGCACCACCAGTAGTTGATTGCTGCAAACGTCGGGATCATACCAGCAGGTGTCCCGTAGCCATGATCATTGGAACAAAACTGTGTCCCACGATAAGGGCAGACGGTGTTTGCATTGCATATTAATTGGAAACCATGTGAGTTCCATTCGTCCGCGTCTAATGAGCGCCTATCAATCAATCGCCTGGCTAGTCCGGAACACTAACCGCGAGGTGCCTTCAAGGAACGTTGTCATATTAATGCCTAAGCTAGGGACAATTAACCTGACCACTCGTTCACCGTCGTCATAAATAATACTTCGAATGGTATGTTCCCGGACAGAGTCAGCGGAATCCTATAGATCCCCAACGAACAGGAAAAGTAATCTTCCACCCCTGTGGTAGCTTCTGCGAAATGTTTATATCGAAGATTTATGTTCTATCACTTGTAAGTACATCCACAAGCTGACATCCGACGCAAAGTTGCATCTCCCGAGCTGACAGATCGATATGAAGAAGGAAGGTAGCATTTCATTCCGGCAAGCCGCTCACGGGCGGAGTTGAGTTTTTTATTGCATTTTCATGAACTGGTTATGACCGCGACAGAGCACCCAACAGCAGCTCTATGCCCGGAGGAAGTCACTTATTCTCGCCTATGATGGGATGGTGCCCTCTGGTAACTGGGCAACTGTGTGAAATCGTTCGCAGAAAGATAATGAAGCGACAATGTGCCCCCCGGGAGGTCGCTTACTGGATTCGTTTTCGTGGCGTCCGTTATGTGCTGAGAAGAGTACTTAATTAGTGTCGGGGTTGTGCCTTGGCAGCTTGGAAGCTGACTAAAATGTTGCAGCTATGTGGCCGGTGGTGCAGCAAATGGACTGCACCATGACTAATAAGATGGAAAAAAGAGCTATCACGGTTCGGAAAGAGTCGGGCTTGAGCATTTGAGTTGGACTATTTTTGGGAACAACATTTTGTTTCTTCCAAGTAGTATGTATCCGAAAACACCTATTATGAAACTTTCATACACCTGATATTTTTTTCACAGAAAGATGGTTTTGATCTTATTAATCATTCCTGTGAAGGATTAAAAACAAAATCATTTTGAGTATTTTTTCGAAAATGTGATTGATTCTTTACATTGACATTTAAAAAAGCAAATGTGTCAAGGGGCAAGACAGCTTTCTAGTGAATAACTGTTTTCTTCAAAGTTACTCAGGATTCATCAAAGTTGCACACTCTATGGTGTTCTTCTCACCCCGAGATACGGAATTCCAAAAAAATGGGTGCAAATACGAAAAAAAAAACTGCACTCATACCTGATTAAAAAACTCAAGCTTGCACAGAATGCATCCGCTTTCATCAACTTGTATAATTTATAACTCGATTTAAAGTATTCTGGCAGCACTGGGTTTCATATGACGGTGGCAACTGTGGCAACCTTTGACAGCAGTTTGTTTACTGTCTGGGAAAAATTAGTTACTATCGCATCGTAAGAAGCACTCATTACAGACAAGATAAGTCGCAATATTTGGAGGGGGAAGAATGATAATATTATTTCATGGTGTTTCTTGTAATAAGACGAAAAACAGATGGAATCACCTCCATTTCATGGGACTTCAATGAACATAAACATTTGTGAAAATCTAATGTTTTTTTTTTAAAGTACGTGCATTTCGAAACCCGTGGGTGGTAGGGGCTTGGCAGAAGTCTACTAAAGGGTATGAAGGATAAAAAAATCAAATATATGCCCAATTATACACATCTATACCTCTATATATAAGTGCAGCATGTACAGTGATTTTTATCGGTATAAAACAGTATCTGTTCTACTTCTAAGCGCAGGCAAAAAAGAAAACTACTTTAATTAATAATAAAAACAAGAATATGAATTACACATTTTTTGGTTGATATGTTGCAAGTAAGATCACAGCCTTATACCTGATCAGTGGAGTGAAGAAGGATGATCATGAAACACTTTGATATAAAAATTAATTCAGCTGAAGCCGTCTCTCTCTCTATCTCTCTCTCTCTCTCTCTCTCTCTCTCTCTCTCTCTCTCTCTCTCTCTCTCTCTGTTCGTAGATAACCTGTGCCTGCCTACGGTTAGCACCCATAGCAGTGTAGACTTATTCTACATTTTTAATCTGGTTGCTAGAATGTGAAATCTTGAATTTGTTTTTTAGTCCAGATGCAGAACTTTTCAATTTTAATTCATCGCAATTGCTGAAAAATTCGGTCGCGTTGGTCAATGTTTAGTGGCCTTCAGTAAAATTGTCTTTAAACCGAGCACTACCCTGGCCATTAGAAATGTCATGTTTAAAATAATCATCTTCATAAACCTATAAACTTCATCATTACCTATAAACTTCGTTTTTTGAATATCTACTGAATCACTCATGTCAATCATTGATGGTTCCATGATGGAGCAATTTACAACCGTTTGATTAGTTAAATGCATCGATCTTAACTCGCGAATTCACATTTTCGCAACAAAGACAAATTTATTTAATTACTATCAGGTAAGGATTACCACAACGATGAATCCTAATGGGTTTGAGCTTTTTACTGGAATACCTTTTGAACCTGGAGAACTAGAAATTAGAGGAAAAATTTTTTTTTCCATTTAATTCCAACTACCTTTGCTTATCTTGACAGATACGCGTATTTCGTCTACAATGTGTAAACTTTTTCAGTGTCTCTTACTAAGTCGAGTTATTAGAACGATACACTGACAAAGTCTGCACATTGTAGACGAAATACGCATATCTGTCAAGATAAGCAAAGGTAGTTGGAAATAAATTGAAAATGATAATTTTTCCTCTAATTTCTAATTACCACAACGTTGATACGGTAAACTTTCACGACAGAACTTTCTTGTTTTGATTATGCAATTTCACTGTCAAAACCAAGCTTCACAAAAGCTAGGAAATTTCAATATCACAATATGAATCCAATGAATAAGAGATGCTCATATTCGCTTAGAATTACTTACGATTGTTCAGTGTCTTGCCCCTACCAATGTGTAGTGGATTTTGACGATAGAAATTGTTTCCTGCTTTTTTGGAATTCTCACTGCACTGCAGCGGACATGTCACCACTAAAGTGTGGCATAAGATAAGTTTTATCTCACTTCGAAGTGTTATAGAATATAATATTTTACACATTTTATGTTGTCATGAAAGATATTCATTCAACCGTCACCAATCGTATCATGTGGATAATACTTACAAACTATCCCATAACGTATCTTGAAGCCCTTTTTCGGAATGCGAAAATATGAAGATGCCAAAATTCAATGTTACACACCATTTTGGATTGAAAGATGGCAGCCGTTTAGAAATGGACTGATTTTAGAAATTTTTCATGTAATTAGCCTGACACCTCAAGTAATCGTAGCAACCCTGCTGGGTACTTTTAAAATGCACAGCGTTATCAGTTGATTTGCAGTATCCATGGCGAAAACTGTCTCGATGGTTCGCAGTCTAAGCTCGATGCTGCGCGACCGTAAAGTACAGCAGACGCTGAAGCAGAAAACCGAGAGCAAGGTGGTCTTGGGCCGAGAGGTTTGTGAAAGCGACCAAATGGTCAACAAAACCTGGGCCAGATGGAAATTGTCATGCGGAAGCATCAGTCGAGGTAGGCCGTGCCTGAGAAGTACTCAATATCCCAAAAGGAGCGTCGCTGGGGAAAAACCTGGTGTAAAATCTTTCCGGAGAAGCGTGACGTCGTGGTCAGAATGGATGGCGATACCTTTTTGACAGAGAACGACACGAGTGTTAGAGAACTTTGGAAATTTTGCGTTTCTTACGAAGAAGGTAAATGTTGCCATCCAATATATCTTCCTCACCAAGTTTCCTAAAGAGGATAAGCAAAAAGCGAATGTTGAAGTCACTATTTTTTCCTTCGGAGTTTGCGGTGGACGGGAGATATACTGTACAAAGTGCCTGCCAGAAGTTGTCGTCTTCATAAAAAAGTATGGGGTACTTGGCCGGATCTGATCTTGGTCCATTATGCCATGAGATCACTACACGGGAAATAATCTACACATATTTATTGGCAAAAATCTAAAGAAAATTCCACATAGTACTTATGTGTTCAAACATAAACAGAACCCTCTGTGAAAAACATATGAAGTTTATGTGGCAAATGAAAACTATGTGTGACCACACATAGTGGTCATGTGTACACATTGAAAGTATGTGTGTTTTCAAATAGTTATCATTTGTTGATCGCATTGCAAAAAATCATGTGTCGGATACATAGATATTATCATTGCTTTTTTATCAGTGTAGAGAACAGCTGAAGTTCTCGTAGTGTTAAATTGTAAAATAGTTCCATGCTCGGGGAAATGAAAAGTGCGAAAAAATGATCCGGATCGTAGGCGGATGCCAGGCGAGCTAAAGTTGGCGATCGATGCGCAAACCCGAATGCTAAGCTGAAGATTTTTCACCGGTGGAGAAAAAGTGTGTGTGTGTGTGTGTGTGTGTGTGTGTGTGTGTGTGTGTGTGTGTGTGTGTGTGTGTGTGTGTGTGTGTGTGTGTGTGTGTGTGTGTGTGTGTATGCCTTCCGGGAGGAATTCGCAGAAACAAGGCTGGGTTGATAAGTGCCGTGAATCAGCTTTGCTTCTGAGTTTGTTTTGAGCACAAAGATTGAAAAAGGCAATAAGTTCGAGATACGGTGCTATTTTCGTTCACGTGCTATGCCATATATGCAAGCATGACGGGTTTGGATAGGCAACATTAAGATACTTTGGAAGAAGCAGAATGCCAACCAGTTGGACCCCGCAAAGGATTTTCAGACAGTTGAGAGGTGGTAAGTGCTTTCAAAAACATGGACCGTAACAGGTAATTGTTACCCTTTTTGTCCCCTGAATTATATGAACTATATTATATGATCACATCACTTATCAAGGTGAATCCTGATCCTTTTAACCCTACTAACATACACTCAGTAGCAAAAAAAAAGCCGAGCAAAATTTTGTTAGCAAAAAACTCCATGTTCAAACTCCTGTAACTTTGTCAATAATCAATATTTTTGGCTGAAAATTTGACAACATTGGGCACCTCGGCTTTTCTTTTGCACCGATATTTCAGCATCTGGTGAAAAAGGGAAATGCTCATGTTGGTACGTCAACTTTGACACCAGCGGTAGTCCAAACCACTTTATGGAAACAGTTCAAATTTTTTCCACATTATTTTCTATATTTTTTTAAGCTATTGAGAAATTTTTAATATGCTACCACAATTTTTCACAGAAATACTGATTTTTGAAATTGCTATGCCAAAAAATGAATTTTTTCACATATTTTATGATAACTCCAAATTTATAAATTGTATACATTGGTTATTAAGTTGTCAAATTTTTAGCCAAAAATATTGATAATTAACAAAGTAACAGAGAGTTGAACAACGTGGTTTTTGGAAGCAACATTTTGCTCGGCTTTTTTTTGCTACTGATTGTACACCCAAAAGTTGAAATTGTAGCAAAAAAATGCAATTGCAGTTTTTGCAATCATATCTTGAGAAATCCGCGTGATTCTGAAAAGGCAATTTTGCCCATCATTATCCACAATGCTTTTTATGGTATAAACAAAGCCATGCAAGTGTGTGCAAGTGGTTATCACTGTGTGCTTAGTGTCTCGACAGTCGTAGCAACCGTTGCGTTTTTGTTCAACCGTCTAAAACTTCTCAGTATGGGTGAGACAATCACACAGAACGCCGCTACGCCATTTGCCACTGTTGCTATTCCGCTATATCATAACAAAAATTTTGTACAATGTACAAAACGAATTTCGTGAAGCCCAGCCAATCGCTGTTTCTCTTCGATCGTACTCATAAGTGTTGGTGTTCGTGCTGGGATGGCGGGAATCATGTTGTGCACGAGTTTCTCACTCTCGACAGCGCTTTCATTTCTATTTTGGGATAAATTGTCCCAAAATAGAAATGAAAGCGCTGTTGAAGCGCTGTTGAGAAACTCGTGAACAACAATCAAGTAACTTCTCAGGAGTCAACATGGTTTAGTGAGATCATCCAAGGACTCAATAACAGCTCTTCCTAAAAATATATTATCGAAACCCATGTCAGAAACATTGAACATTTATACCCCGAACCCTCGTGGTCCGCTTTTTTTATAATTACATTTTGAGCCGATAAAGTAGATCTGCCTGTCGTTCATGCACCACCAGTGAGACGTTTCTTTTTTATTGGTAACCAATTACTCGTAGCTCTTTGTATGGTTTTCGAAGAATGAACGAATGTTCTTTCTGCGTCAACTAATTCTTAGTACTTTTGACAGTTGCACGTGTTGCATTAAATACGAAAGTAACTTCTTAAAAAGAACAAATCAGTTTTGTTGCAGAAAACAACGAATAGAGTTAGTTCTGTCTTCAAATTCATAATATAAACGAAACTTAATTTTCAGTGAAGAAACAGTAATCTTTTTTTAGATAAAAACTAATCTGGCAGAGAAAAAATCATAACCTATGATTTGCTGAATGATTTGCGGTTTGGCCTTTGTAGCTTTCCAAAAAATCTTATTCAGCCACGAACGAAGAACGAATATAATCAGTTAAAAAATAAATTATAATGTTGCACTTCGAAGTTGGAAAAGGATTCCTTTATAAGCTTATAAAGTTCCTTGCAAGTTCATCACCATCGACACCTTAGAAGAGCACTGAGAACTTGCAATGGTCACAGTTGTAAATGATTTTTTTTTCTCCTCTCTTCGGGACATAAACCACTGCGACCAGTAATTCGATATGTTGTAGTATATCCCGTATCCTTTGTTTAGTGCTTGTCGATTAACCTCATCACTATTGAGAAATGATGAGGTATTCGGTGTTGTTACAGTTGCCATTGTTTGTTTAGTTGGCAATGAATCAAATATTATTGAAAGTTTCCGCTGTTTAAACCCTTTGAGGAGTGAGATCTTTTTTCAAAGGCACGTCGCTTTATCAGTCACAATCAGATTCATTGTAAAGAAAACAAACTATGACTCCGATACTGACCATGCATCAGAACCCTAGTCATAACCAATTCAAACTATAGAACATCAAATTGACCATGAGAATTCACATAAATGAAGACTAACCATGTTTTACTTATTCTAAGCTCATCCTCGCACAATTGCAAAACGAGTATTGTTCCCTAGTTTGAATTAATTCGGACTAGGGTTCGGTGGTGGATCTGATACCCCGTAACGCACCGCGAAAAGGTGATCTACCAGCGTTACGGGTCAAACAGAGATGTAAATGATATGTTTCGCATAATAGTGATTCCGAAGAACTTTTCATATTGACGCAGCCAGCCGGCCACCATCAGGCCTTGGTATGTTTGGATGATGGCAACATAAAATATTCATTGTGAAACTATTGCCAAAATAACGACAAAATATAAATTGTAGCAGTTATAGGTATGCCAACAAAGTTCAAAAGAAGTTCAAATTTTCAGCAAATATTTAAAATTGTCATCGTTTGTGTCCGGGCACAAAACCATACCCGCAAAAAAAAAAAAAAAACCAAGAACTAATTCAGGATATTTAATACAGGCTGTATTTTTTGTTGATCTTCTCACGGGTGAATCCACAGATCACTGCAATCGTCATTTTGAATTTTTGTCTATTTCCAAACGAAATTTGAAATTGAATTAATCAAAATAACAACTGTTTGGAGATTGAACCAATTCTGAACTAATTTTCAACAAACAACTTTTCAAACTACGGTCGTAACGCCTACTGCCTGCAAATGTTGAAACGACAAATTATGTAATATTTTACTATCCGTCAGACTGGCCGAGCAAATCGCTCGAGCAACAGCTTAGTTGGCTTAGGTCGAGAAATTATTCCTGCTAAAAATGTTGTAAAACAACTCACATTTACGAAGCCAATAAACACACAATTTATGCTCGCAGATCGCGTGAACTGTCGTATCTTCGTGGCGGCAGCAGCGTTCAGGACGGTGTGACAGATAGAAATCACATCTAGATTTATTTTACCGTTGTTATTACTGTATCGTCGAGCGCCATTAAACGACATTTGGACTATCAAATCTCGAGACGGTCCCTAAGCTGCTTGCCTGCAGGGTGCCATGTAGTCGAAAGTCACCCAGGGATCCGGGAGTCCATCAAGCACCCGATGTGGTCAGGCAGCGACAAAAAACCGCACGGTCGGCACAAGAATACGACCGTTCGCCTCGCGTCCATTGCGAAATTTATTGTACATTAAACAAGCGTTTGTCTTGTTTATACTTTTTTTCCTGATTAGTATTACCATTCGCTTGTTGGATGTTTATTTACGCTATTAAATGCTCCATTTGAGAAACTGTTTGTCATTTGCATCGCAACACAGTATTTTTTATTTCCCACTCTCCCACGGAAGGTGTGTTTTGGGATGGTATTAAAACGCTCTTATTGGATTGGGTTGTTCCTCTAAAAATACTGCATCGCAGTTTCATCGACTGCGAAACGAGTGTTCAAACTTTTATCAAAGAATCTAAAAAGCCGAAAAGTGGTCAACGAGTGCCTGTCGAAACCCATCAACTATTCTATTGGACAGATCAAAGTCTACGCTCAATTAATTCCCAATCCTTTCATTTTCCCATAGCTTACCTGAAAAGCAAATCGATCAGCTGCAAGTTAATAGCATCGCTTGCGTCCAGTGCATTGATTTCAGCTACATGTGCTCCTCAGCCTTGACCGGAATTTTATTTTTGCATGCACGTAAGTACAGTCAATTCCCTATTGCGAGGACTGTTTTGCGCGGATTTTGTAGTTTGGTTCGCAGTCAGTTCCACTGTACTATGTACGATGAATAACGTTGGCATGCTCGCTTACTTTGCCTCGAAGGCGAAGATAGTTTTGGACTCGCAGATGTGGACCCGATGGATGGAGAGATACCGGCACTGGACATCAGTCACTGTCTTCGCAAAGGGGGTTGAATCTTGCGTAATATTGTGAATAGGATTGGCTAATAAAATGCTTTAGTGATGTTGGGTAACATGTTGATCAATATATGATGCATCACATATATGTTCTCAAGTGGAGGTAATTTTTACGCTCAGAAAAAGGACATAAAAATAAGTGTTTATATTACACATCAGAGAAATAATTGAATGTTTCGAACAAGAAATATGTTTAGCTCAAAGCTAGTTATGAATTCAATCATCCATACTTAAAAGTTAAAAGAGTTGTTGAGGTTTGAATCAAAATCTCAATAGAATATTTCCAACCAGTGTGTATGCTTGAAGCAACTATACTATACAAAAAACAACAACCTGGTAGTTTTCAGTTTGCTTTTATATTGATTGCTAGCGAGAAAAAAATATTCGAAACTAGAAATTACATGAACTGGGATTAAGCTATGTATAAGGTACCATTTTCTACGTTGAACATAAAGTACTCAGAAACATTTACCAGAACGTATCATGAATTTTGAAAAACAGCGATGAATTAGTTCCACTGTGCTATGCATATAATTCTAATCAATTAAACAATCATTTGCAATCATACGAACTGGAGCGGTTAGTGAAATAAGCGTTGCTCCTAATATCTTGAAATTAGATTCATAGCCTATTAACTTACATCATGTAAATGAGAAGATATATTTTCAA
>JASCZW010003909.1:0-35000 GCA_034211315.2 Aedes japonicus
GTAATAACATGCATATATAGAGCATATGTAATACTTCTATCATTGAAGTTACTAAGCCATCTGCTAAGATCGAATCCACGTTATATCTTGTAATGCCATAAGACATTGCTAAAGTAGCATTGCATTGTATCACTACTACATTCTGAAGATCTAACGTTTCATTACTGACAACTGCTTGAATTGAGGTGATCCCGTTTCATTGATGTTGGTTTTGGGTTGATAAGGCACATTATGCTTGTGGTTACTAAGCTGATGTTTTCGAATGTATACTTGAACAAAATATCATAGGCCAGATATTAACGTTATGAATAAACATCTAAAATATACATTAATTGTTATGTTATGTATTTGTGCGGAGTAATATGTAGAAGGAGATACCAAGAGGCAATAAGAATGCATTAATGTTTTGGCTAGACGAGCATATGAGGAGAAGTGTTGAGTTCTGCCAAGGCAGGCAAGTGCTGAAAATAGAACAGTCGCCTAAGAAAATATTACGAAAGCGTGTATTATGGTTCAAACTATCTTGCCCAACACGAGCACATCACTAAGTCCGCCACGGCAAACAGGCAAAATGCCGGGTTTGGAAGACGTCATGTTCACTGATGGCTTGTGATAGGTTCAGCAATATCTATTGCGTGCACTCTGCTGATGCTAATATGAACTTCCATTTTGGATTGTTTTCATTCGCAAATGCTCATCACTCGTTTTCCGTTACCGACGCTAGGCAAAATGGACGTCTTTCCAGCTTCGATTACCTTCGTAGATTTGTCACAATTTGTGGAAATCAAACAAAGACTGAAAGACACGTTGGTTGTACGTGTTAATTTTCTACTAGCTGTCATCAGAAAACATTTGATCTTGATGTTTATGCAGCATCAAAATCACATGTTAGCTAAGGTTGAATAAAGGCTGGCTGGGCAACATGCACCAATATCGCCAAATATTGGCGATTCTTAATATCAGACCTGGTTCTGCTTCATGTGATATCAATGATATCTTATACAACATTTACCTACTGAACATTGATTTCAACGCAACGTGCATTGCTGAGACAGACTGATCTCCTGGCTTAATAGAATGTTTAACATTTTACTTCACAGCAGATCTTTGCCTGATTTACTGAAACACTTCACATTACTCAATCTAGGGGCAAACTTCGATATCATAAAGACAGTTTCATGATTGCCATGAGAAATAATTATGAATTTCATAAATGACGATGTCGAAAAATAGGAGCAACCTGAGAATCCCTGAATGCCAAGGTTATGTGTCCAGTGATCCACTAGTATATCAACACTTGCAATCAGGAAAGCTTGTTACGCAGGTCACGTCGAGGAAAACAAAATCCATTCATAGTTACCTTATGAAATTAGCATCGTCTGCGTTCAACTCCATGAAATTCTTAATATATTTGTTGAGCGTGGCTGTAAGAAGTTTATCGCTGGGACTTGATTTACATCAGTAGTTCCATACAGTTTCATTCGCCTGGGAGTTAATGGTTCATCCCAGTTTCCGGTTCCAGTTTACACGAGTGCCCTAATAATGAATCACATGAACATACACTCAAATAATATCTCTGTCAAATATCACAGCAAATCGTACAGTACAAGCGCAAATATGTATAAAGGTGCAGTAAGTACAATATTCTGAATTCAATTTTAAATCGTTAGTCAGTATTGCTTCGATTGTTGGCAGACCCACTCTCTTTTAAAGTAGAATAAAGCCTACTTTGCACACATTATAATGTCATCAGATGCGATTAGATACTAGGCAATACAATACTATCACACATAACGTTTGATCGTCAGCGTATCTTAGACTTGCCTTATAGAACGTCCATTATCATGTCACGCAGTAATTTTGTATGGACTTCACATTTTGTATGGATCACATGTTTTCGTGTCTCGTCATATTACGCAACATACCAATGGATCTTCCCAAGACGTACGGATGCAAATTTAACATCATCAATACGTTTGTTTTTAATGTAGTTTAAATATGTTGTATTTGCATTGTATGTTACTGAATTTCCGAATACATTTGCACATGATACCCACATTCAACGTTTGGGAGATGTCCGCTATCATTTTACACGTTATTTCGAGGATGCAGGTCTACTGCACTCAAAACATCGTGTCATCGAGCAGCATGCGGAGGATTTGATATGCCAGCAGATGCCGCACCACTATCATATATTCCGACAAGTTAACATGCGGCGCGTGGAAGAAGCGATCTCAGCGCTTCGAAAGGACGGAAATTTACACATCGATTAATTCCACTTGCTCGAACTGCGTTTAAATCATAACTAATGTCCAGATGAAGAGATGATAGCTCCTGAAGCCTGCGTGGCGCTAGTGATGATTTGCACATGTTGCTCGGTCACAATGGATACTCAAAACTACTCACAGTTCGACTGTCCACAAACTGCAAACATGGTCACATCAAGTAGCAATAGTTGTTCAGATGGTTACAAGATTTGCCTTGATTATAAGGGAAAATCGCCAGACAAACTTCAGATTTAATGTAGCAATTGTTGATTGCAAGATGAATTTTACACAACAAATCTGAATTTGTTCGAGCTTGAACGTTCAGTTCAGTGCCATAGGCATGCAATTTGACAAGTTATATATTCCACAAACAGAAAAATACAATCCCAGATACCACGCACAAGGGAATTTGCTCTCAAATAAATAAACGACAAACACGAAAATCTGTGGTTGCTGCATATTGCCTTCAAGAAAAATACCGAGCTGTCATATATGCACACATGCAGCACCAAGTTTTCACGGCCTAGAACACCTGCCCCAACATTGAGTACCGGGAAGATAAAGGATCATAACTTTTCCGAACTCAGAGTTTATGGACGTGATCATCGCCTCCTATTGATTGACACGCCTAGTCTAATTTACAGTTAATAAAAATTCAATTTATCGCATGTCAAACAAAGATTCCATGGCTCTGTAATCAGCTTAGTCTCTTCTAAATGCTCATCTTCGAGTTGAGGCAAATCAAAAATATTTTCTACCGTTATTTGGAAGGAGTTTCAGACTTGGTATGTTTGGCAACTAAGTAACTGAGTAAAACACTTTGCGCTACATAACCTGGGCACATTTTGATAAACAAGCCATAGGCAATACAACTGAGTAACGGTTAGCAGCGGTTGCACAGTGCCTCAGCCACACATTGTGTCTCGGCCTTCATATCAAGCAGAACATGTAATCGGCCTATATTTGTGAGTTTATCCAAAAATCATACAATTTATTACGTAACTGTTCTGAAACGCATATTCGTTAATACTTACCATCGCAAATTACCTTTAGAACTGTGGTGCAAACAGCTTTATCGGGTAGTCTTAACACGCCGATGAACGTTTAAACATGTCACATAGCAATCGAAAAATAAACACTGCTTACAATACCGTGACGGTACCATTGGGACTGGTCTCAAGACAGCAGGTCCCATATAAAACGATCTTTCCTGGCTCAGCACAGATCATCAACGTCTCCAAGTCAATAATGCACCTATAATGAACTCTCACATGAACACACTCAAATAATTCGTCAAATAACACAGCAAATCAAAATAGGCGCAAATATGTATAATCGGCGCTGGCCAAGGCAAAATCTGGACTGTGTCTTACACAGTGAATCAATTTCAACCGCCAGTTACTGATTGCTCGGGTATTACCATAGACCAATCCCAAGACAGTAGGCTCCATTGAAACGATTGCCTTCAAGCCTCAGTCAGTACTAAAAACATCGCCCAGCTGCACTAGCTCATCGCAATGACCACATGAACACACTCAAATACTTGTCAAAATAACATACAGCAGGCTGGCTTCAAGGTAATTCAATCAAAGGTTCGACACTGGCGAACCACTAACGCTGTTACATTGATTGTTATATTACGGCACGGTTAATTTTATCGTTGTACCGCGTATCTAACACGACCATATGAACTCTCTACAGTAACGTTTATGAGAAGGCATATACTATAAAACACTAATTATGTAATTTCAGATGGGAACTCGCACCTGTCCCAAGAACGGCACGTATCCATTATCAGCCGCGGCACTGCCGAAGCCTACGAACAGGTCTGTACCGTTTCCTACCAGCGTCATCTCCATACCCATACATGATCACCATCCAATTTTACGCTGTTAGCTGTGCCGCTTCGATTCATCTGTTATAATTCCAAACTACATTAATCAATTTCATCTATAACTGCTGTTATAGATTGCCATATCGTCATTACATTAATATCTTCCGGTGATTTCAAAACTATCATCGGGCATTGAACACCTGATCTTCTGCTCAGCGGAATTTATATTGCCTATTTGAATTTTCGACAGCACTGCGCGAATCTTCCGAACATGAATCTCAGTCATTTCACTTCTCCGATTCGTCACTAATAGTAAGGTACCGATTTTCCAAATATCTTGAAATCAAATGTTTGCCTCGATAAAAATGGACGGTATCTCATTTAGCTCTGATTGAGCTAAGACTCAACTCAAGAGCCTCAAGTCTTCATGAACTCCATATTAAATAACTGATATATGCTCCATTTGCCGCACCAGCACTCAGGAAATTTAACTTCTACGATCAGAACTACACCACAAAGCCATAAGAGATCGTAATAAAAGATACATTGTTGCACTGGCCGTTACGCCTTTCTACGCTTTCACTGACATCACTTATCATGTATATCCGCGGGATTAGGCTGGCTTGACGCCGAGGTTCCGCGAGCGATCCCGACAGCAACTCTCTTTTCATGCGAGCATGATCGTCACAGCGATTTCTTTCTGCAAGGGAATGTATATAGTAATATTACTTCGGCAAATCTCCACACTACCTGAATCTTCGATAGCGTCTACTTATACAACATGCATAAAGCTATAATCACTTGCCGTATAGCGGCTAAGGCATTTAATATAAAGGCTTTTGAAAAGCTATTAAAAAGCCAACAAATAAAACTGCGTAAGAGAACACAGACGATAATTCAAGAATCGACTTAGTTACATAAACAAGCCAAAAGCAGAAAAATACTGTCTGCATATTTCTCTCAAAGTATGCACCTAAAAGCTAATGTTGTGTTGTTGCAATACATTGCTACTGCATCATCTTTATCCGTTTATAGCTTATTCAGCTTCACTTGCATCTATACAATTATAAAACAGCTTATAAGTTCTGCATATTTAGGCAACTAAAATGCTAGTTGGGAATTGCATCCGTCAATTACTTGCTACACGGTAAGACACGCAAGATTTACACTCAAAACTTTATCTTTATAATGTATCTGAAGAAAATCGTTATTGGCAAATTTGAAATGTTAGAGCAAAATCCGAGCAGTCGAGTTATTAAGTACATGACTCGAAGAGATTTGCAGCTCACATTTAGATAGTCGAAATAAAACCTTGATAAAGGAATTGGAGAAAACAAGGTTTTAACATCGTTTGTTAAAGGTAGAGGCACCTGATATTGGCATCACTCTGCCAATAAAACTTGTACTGGATTTATTGGCTTCATGTTAATAAAGCTATATATATCACGAAATACACACTTGTGAAAATAACACACGGGTTCAATTTTCTATCGGTTGCGCTAACGAGAAATAAATAAATCGCCTATTTCCATGTTCATTTTCGCGTATTTGTTGAATTACCTCGAATTTCGGTTGGTTATAAGATATATTTGACAGATAAAATGAAAGCTGATTCAACAGTTACAAGTTGCTAGATATTTAAGAGTTTGGTACATGAAAACCGAGAAAGCTCGGTACTGGAACGATATCCGCTGAATATTCTTAAATTAACACATTTTTCCAGCCAATTCTTCACAGCTATGTCTACGAAAGTCGATTATTTTAGCCGATAGCGTCTGAAAATCGACGCCATTTTATCTTCACGTACAAATAATCGCAAAATTGAGCATAAGAAGCTGTACGATTCCACTATTCTCATTTTCGCGCATTATAAAAATCAAAACAAATTAATATTCAAATTTCCAACACATATCTGTACTTTCATATGTAAAATTAAAGCAAATTAACGAATTCAGCTGAAATTGTGTCCTAGTTTTGCAGCAAAAATAAGCATACACTTCAAAAGTATTAAACAGTCAAATGAGCAAATGAGCAAAATTGAAAAATCGCCATACAGTATTTGGTATGACACTTTATTCAGTACTAAGATGCGGCATTACCCTGATTCTGGTCACAGTTGATGGAATAATTATTCCATATGTTCATTTGAACAGGTTTTGAGTCCTGCTCTGTCTCCTCTTTTTCACACGTTGTCACACCGGTGCTTATCCTTACTCATAAATGTTTCGATGGATACCAAGTCCGGTGATATGAGGTTTTGAGTTGCTTCAGACGTTATATAGTTGCTCACTACATGTACGAGGTGTGCTTGGGATCGTTGTCCTGCTGAAAGTAAAGTAGTCATGAAAGGCATTCACGCTTTATAGGCTGTAGGTTATGTTTGAGGATGTTCAGAAGCATCCACGGCGGGTGCGTCGATTTAACTGCATGCGTCGGTTCCGCCATTGAACACTTCATATCACGCTACTCACTGCAGTTTGACTGCTTCGTCATCGTTGTTCTCTAGCTGCATTTTCCACACATCTGCCTTCATCAGACGAACAGATTGATTTTGGTCTCGTCGGCAAACATAACCTGTTCCAGACCGGCTCTCTCCAACATATTCTCGTTCCACGTTTCATACACTTCGAGGCGGTTTTTTCGATGACTCCGCAGGTTAGCCCGTGAAACCACTCGCCGGTATCTGCATTCTATAGCTCTACGGCAGTTTCATTGTTTTGAACTATCTCGACTTTCAGCTTCGGCGTCTGCGCCTGTTTGCACCTATTGACTTGTTTAGTGTCTCAATTTCCATTTACTATTTTGCATCGTTTTCGACGGCAGTTCCACCCCCGCAACGACTTTCCGCGGCAACACATACTTATGATCAGGGTCTGCGTAGCAATATCTGTTTCTTTCCTTTCGATGCCATTTTTCAAAAAACACTACAGCAACAGGATATGTTTACTACCAAGCAGCTAGATTGTTTACATATGACACTGAAGAAAAACAGACGAAAACTCAACTATTTTCTTAATGCACGATAAGAATTTTCTGACACTGACGCTGTATGCTCAATTTGCGGTGCCCAAAACAGAATATTTGTACAATTTATTGCAGCCGTACAATATGAAAGTCCTTAAACAAATTTGATTGTAAGTTTAATTAGTTTAATAAATAAGTGATTGTCATTACTTCCATAAATTGATAAACTAACGATTTCCACAAAAACAAATACATCACTCGTTTCCTCTGCGTGCCCACCTTGCGATTGATCAGCAGTCTCCGCAATTTCACGGAAACACGATTTGACTACAGTGGCCAAAGATGCTTGATTATATAAATTGTTTATAACATGTATTATTTTATTTTGCCAGCCTGAGGATGCACGAGAGTAGTATGTTGATAAAGAATTGATGTAATACCTTCAAGATTCGTGACTTGGCGTTCGTTGGAAATCAACTTTGTCAGCCTCTCAACTTGATATTGCCTCGAACAGCTGTTCGTCTGTTACATTTGCGTTAGAGCACTTGTGGAAGCACAGTGTTAGTGACAAACAGGCGCATTTTAACACTGGAGCAGTGTATGATGGCACGAGCAGATGCGCGGGAAATTTTGGGTTTGCATGAGATTTTTGCATCATCACGTAACTGACAAAACGGGTTTTATTTCTATGAATTAAAGTTATTTCAACTAAAATTCTAGTATGCCATAAAATTGAATTCCGTAATCGCAACAGAAGTCAGTTGACAGCGTTCGGTTATATTTTATAAACCGATGTTCGGTAATACGATTGAATTAGAAAACGTATTAACTGAAGGAGATCAACCTTCGCACTACCAAATAACTTACAAATTAAATGCGGGCAATATTGTACTGATACATATTTTAATCAGAAATTCCAAGAAGATTCAGAAATATTCAATATTACACATCAGCCTATAAACGAACTATCTGTCAATCCCGAACGCATTGTTCAGCACGTGATTAAAATAATACGATTACTGCCTTTAAATGACCAGTTTCCATGCCAGTTACACCGAAGGGGTGAGATGTTTAATAAGGCGTCTGCCGAAAATAGTAACGGAGACTCTGTACTTCCGTTGCCGTTCAAAATCCAGACCACTGACAGATGTTGCCTAATCTATACAGTCGCATAGCGTGGCTAGTCCGCTGGTGGACAACAGGATGACATTGTTTTAGCATGGATTGAAAGTACTGTTTGTCTGGCCTTGCACTGCAACGAGTATATTGTCATCCACATCGCTCAGGTATTGTTTCTGTCATATCTCCATGAAGAATCCATCTCATAAATGAAATTCTGACCAGTTATTTCCAGAGATTTCATAAATTCAATCAACAAAACAAGGTACACAAACAATGAAAAATCGGAGTTGACTAAACTGCCTGATGTCATTATAATAGGCCTCGCTCACCATATTCGTCACGAGCCGAATGAAAAAATCGACGGGAATAGAATACTACGTCAATTGCTCGAAATTGTTCATATGTTATATTCACTTTAATACTCATCTGCAACGCACACACACACACACAGAATAATACTGGTACACACACACACACACACACACACACTCATACCACATTACACACATATCATCACGTTGTAACACATGCAGGCATACATATATTACATATGCGTTACATACATACATACATATTATGCGCTGCACACATATACATATATATATATAGAGCTCAGTTCGTCGAGCCGAGTCGAATGGTATGACACTCATCCAGAGTCTCGATGAGTTTTCACACTTTACTACCTTCATCGGATGTGCAAGAAGGGTAAAATGCAAAAAATTCAATGAGACTGGTTGTCTCCATTTCAACCGAACACTGTCGAGCGTCGAAAACTCGGTTGGAACCCGACTGAGTCTGCCATTGTTCATGCGCACGTAAGCCGTAGTGTGACGTACATAACACATTACAACATAGGAAACAACAATTTGAATACGATCAGTACCACACATCGATGAGGTGAATATCCATCATAAATAAACTAATTAATAAAATATGCTCCTTTGTTGATTGCGATACTGCCTGTAATCGGCATATCATCTCCATATTGAAAAACAGCAAAATGAGAAAACCATCGTTTAAGTTGGGAAAGTATTTTCTGATTCACTTGGCTTAAGGTACTTTTTTACCTCTATATTTTTGATAGTTTATATGTAATAGTATGCATTGTTTATACAATAAAAAAAAGTGTTTTTGAGGAAAAACGCATTGGGACTGGTATGCGGTTACATATATGCTGGATGGACAAAGTAACTGCATATTTTGTCTCCAATGCGGTTTTCCTCAAAAACACTTTTTTTTTATTGTATAGTAAACAATGCATACTATTACATATAAACTATCAAAATATAGAGTAAAAAAGTACGCCAAACAGGGTGAATCAAGAAAAATACTTTCCCAACTTAAACGATCGTTTTCTCGGTTTGCTGTTTTTCAATATGGGAATGATATGCGGTTACAGGCAGTATACACCAATCAAATAACAAAGAACTGAGCATATGTTTTATTAATTAGTTTTATTTATTAATTAGTTCGTTTCTTTGCTAAGCTCAGGCGTGTGTGACACTTTGTGGAGCCGATATTCAAAATTGTTGTTTCCTATGATTTGCTTAATGGTGTTATAGTACGTCCACACTACAGCTTACATTACACACTTAGACAATAATAGCGAACTCGGTCGAATTTCAACCGAGTTTTCATCTGCTGAACGCTCGGTAGTCTGTTCGGTTAAAAATGAAACAACCGAGTCTCGTTAATTTTTTACATTTTTACCCTTCTTACATCAATAGAAGGTATTAAGATCGCTTGAAAACTCGACTTTTATCCGAGGCCCACAGGACCGAGTGTCATATACTATTCTGACTCAGCTCGACGAACTGAGCACATGTCTATATATATATATATATATATATATATATATATATATATATATATATATATATATATATATATATATATATATATATATATATATATATGTGTGTGTGTGTGTGTGTGTGTGTGTGTGTGTGTGTGTGTGTGTGTGTGTGTGTGTGTGTGTGTGTGTGTGTGTGTGTGTGTGTGTGTGTGTGTGTGTGCGTTACAAATAATGTCACATCGGTTTCTCAGCCATCTGTGAACCGATTTCAGTTTTGTTGACGGCAAATGGAAGCTACAACATTCCCATCCCATTTTTTTTTCATTCGGACATTTCGTGACGAAGATATGAACGAAACAGTACTTGAAGGCCTATTATAATATTTATCAAACAGTTTAGTCTCCGATTACATACTGAGCTGTTTGTGTACCCTTTAGTTTTGTTGGTGCCAAATCAAAGCTATGAAATCTCTAAATAACTGGTCAAAATTTCATTATGATTGGATAATCCTTCATGGAGATATGACCAAAACAATACCTGAGAGCACATAATTGTGAGATGAAAATATACTCGTTGCAGTGCAAAACCGAACAAGACCAATCACACCAATCCATGCCACTTGCATTCTATTGTGTCGCATCTGTTGCGTTATATAGCACATACAGCGGACTAGCCACACTATGCGACTGTATAGAATTAGAGCAGCATCGGTTGGCTCGAGTGGTCTAGTTTTGAACAGCAACGAGTATGTTCGAAAATTACCCAAAGTCTCCATTTACTATTTTCAACGAACATGTACTTATTAAGCATCTCACCTTCGGTGGATTAATGCGGGTTTTTATAACTAACATAAACTGGTCATTAAAAACTAATAATCGTAATATTTTAATCACATTGCTGAACAATACGTTCAGGATTGACAAATAGTTCATTTTATAAACTGAATGTATGGCATATTGAATATTTCTGAATCTTCTTGGAATTTCTGATTAAAATATGTATCCAGTACAATATTGCCCACATTTGAGTTTGTAAGTTTGGTGAAGTGTAAGAAGGGTTCAGTCTCACCTTCGGTGGATTAATGCGGGTTTTTACAAATTCAATCAGCAATTACCGAACATCGGTTTACTAAAATATAACCGAACACTGTCAAACAAACTGACTTTCTGTTGCAGTTACGGAATTCAGTTTTTTTATGGCACTACTAGAATTTTAGTTGAAATAGCTTTGAATTTCATAGAAATAAAACCCGTTTTGTCAGTTACATTGTTTATTGATGCAAAAAAATCCTCATACCAAACCCAAAATTTCCCGCACATCTTGCTCATTATGCCTACATCATACACTGCTCCAGTGTTAAAAGAATGCACCTGTTTGTCCTGCTGCGGTAGCTCCCTGGGTGGCTCTATACCAAATGTAGCAAACGAACAAAACCACACCTTGAATTCAGAGGCAATATCAAGTTGAAGACTGATAAAAGTTGATTTCCAACAGACGCCAAAGTCCACTGAATCTTGAAAGATAATCCCCCGTCAGATTAACATCGGCATACTGCTGTCATTGGGAAACTGTCATCCTCGGGCTGAAAATTAAAATAAGGCACCTTATTTTATGTTATAAACAATTTATATAATCAACATCTTACAATTTTCTTAGTCAAATCATTGTTTTTATTCCTCTTCGAACCGCGCAATGGAAATTGCGGAACGCATACAGTCAATCGCAAAATTGAGCATACACCTGAAGGGAAACGAGTGATGCTGTTGTTTTTGTAGGAAATCGTTAGTTTATCCAATTTATGGAAATGTGTTTCAATCACTTATTTATTAAACTAATTAAACTTACAATCAAATTTGTTTAAGGACTTTCATATTATTTTTGACTGCAATAAATTGTACAAATATTCTGTTTTGGGCACCGCAAAATTGAGCATACAGCGTCCCCGGTGTCAGAAAATTCTTATCGTGCAATGAAAATAGTTGAGTTTTTCGTCTGTTTTTTCTTCAGTGTCATATGCTAAACAATCTCTAGCTGCTTGGGCAGTAAACATATCCTGTTGCTGTAGTGTTTTTGAAAAATGGCATCGAAAAGGAAAGAAACAGATATTGCTACGCGAACCCTGATCATAAGTATGTGTTGCCGCGGAAAGTCGTTACGGGAAATTGGAACTGCCGTCGGAAGATCACATGCTACAGTGCAGAAAATAGTAAACAAGTGGAAGTACGAAGGCACACTGAAAAACCGGTCCGGCAGAGGACGAAAACGGATTTTGAACGCAGGCGATGAACGGGAAATTGTGCGCGAAATACGAAAGAATCCGAAAACAAGCATTCCAAAACTGGCAAAGGAAGTTTCTGACACCGTAGGAAGACCCGTCAGTGCAGATACCATTCGGCGAGTGGCTCACAGGAACAACCTGCGAAGGTCGGGTTGCTCGAAAAAGCCACTACTTTCGAAAGTTAACATAAAGAAGCGACTGGAATTTGCAAAGGAGTATGTTGGAAAGCCACAGGAGTTCTGGAACAAGGTTATGTTTACCGACGAGACCAAAATCAATCTGTTTGGGTCTGATGGAAGGCAGATGGTGTGGAGAAAACCAAATACGGCGCTAGAGAGCCAACATTTGACCCCAACAGTCAAACACGGTGGGGGTAGCGTGATGTTATGGGGTTCAATGGCAGCTAGTGGAACCGGTACTATGCAGTTCATCGACACCACCATGGACAAATTCGGTTATCTGAACATCCTCAAACATAACCTACAACCTGCCGTAAAGAAATTGGATCTACCTCATGACTACTACTTTCAGCAGGACAACGATCCCAAGCACACCTCGTACATAGTACGAGAGTGGTTGCTATATAACGTCCCAAAACAGCTCAAAACACCTCCTCAATCACCGGACTTGAATCCCATCGAGCATTTATGGTGGGAGGTTAAGCACCGGTTGAACAGCGGCGAGAAAAAGAAAGCAAGGAACAAACAAGGACTCAAAACCGCGATAGAGGACATATGGAATAGTATTCCATCAACGATGACCAGGAATCTCGTGGAATCAATGCCGCGCCGCTTGCAGGCAGTACTGGATGCTAAAGGTGGTCATACCAAATACTGTATGGCGATTTTTTTTTTCAATTTTTGCTTCAGTTTGCTCATTTGTTTGTTTAATACTTGAAGTGTATGCTTAATTTTGCTGCGCAAAAATAGGACTTTTTTAGTTTGCTTTGTAAATTTCAGCTGAATTCGTTAATTTGCTTTAATTTTTACATATGAAATACAAATAAAAATGTTGGAATTTGAAATGTGGAAAATTTGTTTTGATTTTTTATAACTTATTACTGCAAAGAAATAGAGAATAGTGGAATCGTTACAGCTGTATGCTCAATTTTGCGATTGACTGTACGTGAGATAAAATGGCTGATCGATTTTCAGGCCTTATCGAGTCAGCTAAAATAATCGACTTTTTCAGTAGACATAGCTGTCGGGGAATTGACTGGAAGAATAGTGATTGACGTTTAAGAATATTCAGCGAATGCTCGGTTCAGTTTACCGAGCTTTCTCGGTTTTCATGTACCAAACTCTTAAATATCCCTGCTTTAGCGAACTGTTCGGATCAGCTTTCATTTTTGTCTGTCAAATATATCTTATAGTAGCCGAAATTCGGGGTGAACTCAATAAATACACCTGAAAATAGTATAAATAAACGATTAATTTGATTTCTCGTTGGCAACCGATGTGGTTCGGTAGAAAATTGAACCGAGTTCGGTGTTATTTTCTAAGTGTGTGTATTTCGTGATATATATAGCTTTATTAAGTTTTATGAAAGCCAATAGAAATCAATTTGGTTTTAATATGATGGCAAGTGATGCCAATATCATATTTCAATCAGGTTTATGAGAACCTCTACAGCTTGTTTACAAACGATGTTAAAACCTTGTTTTCTCCAATTCCTTTTACTCGTATCAAAGGTTTTATTTCGACTTTATGAGCTTGAATCCTAGAAAATGTGAGCTGCAAATTTCTTCAGAGTCGTGTACTAATAACTCGACTGCTCGAGATTTTTGCTCTAACTTTTTATTTCAAATTTGCCAACAACGTTTTCTTCAGATGATTTTTATTACTTAAAAAGATAAAAGTTTTGAGTGTAAATCTTGCCGATGTCTCTTACCGTTAGCAAGTAATTGACAGTTTTCTTATGCAATTCCCAACTAACATTTTTAGTTGCCTAAGCCGAAGTTAAGAACTTATAAGCTGTTTTATAATTGTATAAATGCAAGTGAAGCTGAATAAGCTATAAGCAGAATTAAAAAATCGATGCAGTACTTATGCTTAATGTAACACAGCTTTAACACAACATTTAGCTTTAGGTTGCATACTTTGAAAAGAAAGCTCTTATGCGAACAATGTTCTTCTGCTTTTACACAGCTTGTTTATGTAGCTAAGAAATTAGTCGGTTAAGTATTTGAATTATCATTCTGTGTTCTCTTACACAGTTTTATTTGTTGGCTTTATAATAGCTTTTCAAAAGCCTTTATATTAGAAATACCTTAGCCACTATACAGCTTAGTGATTATAGCTGTATAAAATGTTGTATAAGTACATTGAGCGAACATATCGAAAAGATTTCATTCGAATATAGTGTGGAAATTTGCCAGAAGACATTATTGCAAATTTTATACGATTCCCTTACGGAAAGAAATCATATGACGATCGTATGAATATTTTCCTCACATGAAAAAAAAAGTTGCTATCGGGATGCGAACCATGAACCTCGGCATCCAGAGCCGAGCCACAATCCCACGAGACTATACACGCTTGATAAGTGATGTCAATTGAAAGCGTAGAAGAGGCATGCTTTTATCGACCAATGCAACAATAATCTTTTAATACGATCTCTTATGGCTTTGTGGTTAATAGTTCTGATCGTAGGGATAATTTCCTGAGTGTAGTTGCGGCACAGAGTATGGAGCATATATGCAGTTATTTATATGGAGTTCTTGAACTTGAGCTCTTGAGTTGAGTCTTAGCTGTCAAACTAAATAAAAGGAATACCGTCCATTTTATCGAGCAGAGCATTTAGATTTCAAAATATTTCGAAGGATGTTTAAAAAAATTAAAAAAAGCGGTACTTACTATTGAAAACGAAATCGGAGAAAGTATGAAGCTTATTTGAGGAATTCATATTCGGAGATTCGCGCAATTGACAGTGCTGTCGAAAATTGCATTCAAATAAACAATATAAATTCCACTGAGCAGAAGATCAGGTGTTCAATGCCCGGTCTTAGTGGATTTTTTTAATCACCGGGAATTCATTAATGTAGCAATGATAAATATAGCAATCTATAACAACAGTTATAAATGAAATTGATTAATGTAGTTTAAAAAAATTATAACAAATGAATCCAAGCGCGGCACAGCTAACAACGTAAATTGGATGGTGATCATGTATAGATTATAAGAATCTCGGTAACACTGATTTTCAAAACAGTACAAACCTGTTCGTAAAGAGCTTCAGCAATTATTGTTGTTCAAGACTATTAGAACTAAAATATGTTTTGAACACTTTGAATACGGGTACTGGAATTCCTCACAGCTGATATGGATCTGAGGATACAGTCACCGTTCTTAAGGTTAAGGTGCAGAGTTCAAATCTGGTAAGTACACGGGTAAGTGATTTATAAATATATACTATATATAAACATTACTATATATACAAAGTTCATATAGTTAAATGTTAAATACGCAGTACAACGATAAAACAACACCATTGCCGTAATACCAACAATCAATATGTAACTAGCGATTTGAAATTGGTTCACTGTTGTAGAACCCCTTGGTCCGAATTACACCTTGAAGCCAGCACCTTGTTATACATATTTGCGCCTTTGTTTTGATTTGCTGTGTTATTTTGACAGAGTATTTGAGAGTGTGTTCATGTGAGTTCATTAAAAGGGGTGCATTATTGAGCTTGGGACCGAGCTTGGGACGATGTTCTAGTACTGACTGAGCCAAGAAAACAATCGTTTTTGTATGGGACCTACTGGTCTTAGAGTTAGTCTATGGTAATACCAACAATCAATATGTAACTAGCGATTTGAAATTGGTTCACTGTTGTAGAACCCCTTGGTCCGAATTACACCTTGAAGCCAGCACCTTGTTATACATATTTGCGCCTTTGTTTTGATTTGCTGTGTTATTTTGACAGAGTATTTGAGAGTGTGTTCATGTGAGTTCATTATAAGGGGTGCATTATTGAGCTTGGGACCGAGCTTGGGACGATGTTCTAGTACTGACTGAGCCAAGAAAAAAATCGTTTTTGTATGGGACCTACTGGTCTTAGAGTTAGTCTATGGTAATACCGCAGACAGACGTTCAAGCTCGAACAAAAGAATTCAAATTTGTTGTGTAAAATTCCATCTTGCACAGTAGCGCCGCCTATCCAACTAATTGCTACATTAAATCTGAAAGTTTGTCTGGCAACCCATTTTTCCCTTACCAATCAAAACAAATCTGTGGCGCCATCTGTTAGCTTATTGCTACTTGATATCTTGAGGGAAGCCATGTTTTTACACAGTTTAATGAGATGAAGTCGAACGTCTGTCTGCGGTAATACCAACAATCAATATGCAACTAGCGATTTGAAATTGGTTCACTGTTGTAGAACCCCTTGGTCCGAATTACACCTTGAAGCCAGCACCTTGTTATACATATTTGCGCCTTTGTTTTGATTTGCTGTATTATTTTGACAGAGTATTTGAGAGTGTGTTCATGTGAGTTCATTATAAGGGGTGCATTATTGAGCTTGGGACCGAGCTTGGGACGATGTTCTAGTACTGACTGAGCCAAGAAAAAAATCGTTTTTGTATGGGACCTACTGGTCTTAGAGTTAGTCTATGGTAATACCGTCCACGAGTATTGTAAACAGTGTTTGACATACTTTTTTTTCGATTGCTGTATAGTGACTATGTTTAAGCGTTTATATCAACGTGTTAAGACTACCAATAAAAAGCTGTTTGCCACAGTTCTAAAAATAGAAATTGCGATGAACAAAAAAATATGCTGAATATGCGTTTCAAAAGAACAGTTACGTAATAAGTTGTATAATTTTTGGATAAAAGCTTCCTAGGCTATAAACCGATTACATATTCTGCTTGACATTTTTTTTATTTTCATGAAGCTGGGTAGATTCGCCAGATTTGCTTGTGAAAATATTGGCTGGGCGCTTGTGCAACCACTACTTAACCATTACTCAGTTTAAAGTTGTATACGTATTGCCTATGAAGCGTTTATCTAATTAAAAATGTTACTTGGGTTATGCCCTTTTCAAAAGTGTTTTACTCAATTTAAAAAAAAACCCTATCTTTAGTTACCAAACATACGCAAGAACAAAACTCCTTCCAAATGCTGTTAAGAAATATTTTTTTGATTTGCCTCAACTCGAAAAACCAACATTTGAAAAAGACCTACTTTGATTACAAAAACCATAAGATCTTTTGTTTGACATACGATAGAGACAATTTTTGCACATATTAGCATAACTTAGACTAAACGTCTATCCAATCAATAGAATGTGCACAAATGATGCATTCTCGCTCCACCAAACTCTGAGTTCGGAAAAAGTTGATCCTTTGCTTTACGGTACTTCCGATACTCAATGTTGGAACTCCAGGTGTTCCTAGAATCGATTCTGACCGTGAAAACTTGGTGCTGCGTGTGGTACTTATATGACAGCTCGGTTTTCTTGAAGGCAATATGCAGCAACCACAATATCCGCGGCGGAAGTTTTCGTGTTTTGTCGTTTATTTGATTTGAGAAACAAATCTTCCGCCTCGTACTTGGTGCAGTGGTTATCACAAGGATTGTATTTTTTCATTATTTATTAGCCAGGTACTATAGCTTTTAATCTAAATTACACATACTAGTAGTTTGGTAGAAGAAATATTGTAGATAAATATAATCCATTGTGAACCGAGCTTAACATGTGCAAATCATCACTAGCGCCACACCAAAAGTTGCAGGCTTCAAGAACTATCGCTCTCTTCACTCCTCTGGTTGCATTAGTTATGATTTAAACACAGACAGACGTTCAAGCAAGAACAAAATTAATCGATAACTTTGTGTAAATTTTCAAATCACTTTCAAGCGCTAGCGTTAGTAATCGCTTCTTCACTAACGCCACGTAGTTAACTTTGTCGAGGTGCCCACTGATGTGATGAAGTTGCGGCATCTGCTAGCATATCAAAATATCACTCCGGCATTCTCCACATGCTACTCGATATTGACACGATGTTTTGAGGTGCAATAGACGCCACATCCCGTATCGAAATGGCGATGTAAAAAATATTAGCAGACATCTCCCAAACATTGAATTTGAATGTGGGTTGTCGTATTATAAATGTATTCAGAGTTCGAAGTAACGCCCTAGTACATATAAATACAACATATTTAAACTTCACATTAAAAACAAACGTATTGATGATGTTAAATTTTGCATCAGAACACGTCTTAGGGAAGATCCATTAATTATGTTACGTAGTAAGGGCGACGGGGAGTTTTAGAAAACGTAACGATCCATACAAAAAAATGTGAAGGTCCATACAAAAAATGTGACACTAGGGGGGGTTATAAAAAGTCAATTTTTGCGTGACGTAATTAATGGACATTCCCTTATAAAACTAGAATCTAAAATTACATGACAATCAAACGTTATGTATGTGTGAAATGTTGTGTACCTAAGACATCTAATCACATCTGATGACATTATAATTGGCCGTTACCGTAGAAATAAACTTTATTCTACTTTAAAAGAGTGCAGGTCTACCAACAATCAATATGCAACTAGCGATTTGAAATTGGTTCACTGTTGTACCTGCACCTTGCTGTACATATTTGCGCCTTTGTTTTGATTTGCTGTGTTATTTTGACAGAATATTTGAGAGTGTGTTCGTGTGAGTTCATTATTAGGGGCGCATTATTAAGCTTGGAACAGAGCTTGGGACCGATATGCTAGTACTGACTGAGACAAGAAAAAATGTATGGGACCTACTGGTCTTAGAGTAAGTCTATGGGTCTACAGCATTAGAAAACTTCTTACAACATACACTCAGCCAAATATATTAAGAATTTCATAAGGTTGAACTTATGAACGATGCTTTGGAATTTCATAAGGCTGGCTTATGAATGGATTTTGTTTTACTCGACGTTGTTCTTGTACGCCTTTAAGCTTTCCTGATTACAAGTGTTGATATATACTAGTGGACAAGTCACTGGACCCATAACCTTTACGTTCAAGGTTCAAATTCAGGTTGCTCCATATTTTTATTTTTTCGACATCATTATATTTCATACGATAAATTTATGAAATTCATAATTATTTCTCATAGCAAATAATCATAAAGCAATCTTATGAATATCGAAAGTTTATTTCGTTGAGTGTAATAATGAAATGTTTCAATAGAACCAAATCTCTTTGTGAAGTAAAATGTTGTATTCATATTAAGCCAGAATCAGGATATATTCTCATAACAATTACACGTTGCGTTGAAATCCATGTTCTGATAGGTGTTAAATGTTGTACACATAAAATATCGGTAAATATCCTATGAGCTTAGAATTAGGTCTGATATTAGAATCGTATATGTTTTGGCGATATTGGTGCATGTTTACTTTATGTACTTTATTCAACACCCGAAAAAAAATTTACCTTAGCCTAACATGTGATTTTGATGCTACATAAACATCAAAATCAAATGTTTTCCTGATGACGAATATTAAAAAGAAACTGCAGTATATTAACGTGTCTTTCAGTCTTTGTTTATTGATTTCAAAAATTTCGAGCAATACAATTCATCTACAACTGAAGACATCCGGAAACGATACAAGGTAAAAGAAAGACGTCCATTTTTGCCTAGCGTCAGTGACGACGAGAAAAACTTGAGTGATATCAGACGTTGCGAATGAAAACAATCCCAAAAATGGAGAGAGTTCCTCTGCCATGTGCGCATCAAAAACAGAGTGCACACAATAGATATTGCTAGACAACTATCACAAGCCATCAGTGGTACATGAGCGTCTTCCAAACCGGACATTTTTGCCTGTTTAAGTGGCGGACTTAGTCGTGCTTCGACCTACCCCGCAGTGGGATGTTAGGCAAAAATGGACGTCTTTGGTTTGAGACCACTGTACACATGCCCCTTTCGCTCAATTTTCTTAAACATTTGTTCTATTTTCAACCTGCCGCACACTGACGGAACTTTCAACACTTTCTCCTCATATCTTTCATTCTAGCCAAAAACATTAATGTTCATTCTTGGTGCCTCTTGGTGATGAGCGAACATCTCCTTCTACATCATAATCGTTACTCCACGCACGGAGAATACATAACATAACAATTAATGTATATTTTAGATGTTTATTCATAACGTTTAATACATCTGAAAACATCAAAAATCCTTTGGCTATGATGTTTTGTTCAAATACATTCGAAAACATCAATACCCAAGTAACCACAAGCATAATATTATTGCACTTATCCAACCCAAAACCAACATCGGTAAAGCGGGATCGCATCAATTCAACAGTTGTCAAGTAATGAAGCGTTAGATTAGCTTCAGAATGTAGTGAGGCATTACCAATGCAATAATGCTACTTTAGCAATGTCTTATGGCATTACAAAAGATATAGCATTAGTTCGATCTTAGCGGGGCCCCTTTTCAGCTTTAATCCAACTTCAATGATGCACTAGAGGTAATACATATGCTCTATATATGCATGTTATTACAGCCTCGTGGTTACTTGGGTAAGCTTTGGTACCTTAAAATATCAGAAAAATATTTTGTTTGATTGTCATAGTAAAAAAAAATCATGACGTGGAATAGAAAAAAAATGTTTGAAAATGTCTGATGTTAACATCATGTTACCTTGCATAAATGTATGTATCTATGTATGGTAGCCACCATCCCTTCATGCCCTTGGCTTGGATGCAGCTCCACTTAATAGCAAGATCAAATTGGGCCACCGATCTGAATTCACAATATCGCTGTATGAAGGGCCAAAAACGGAGGGGTGGACCCGTAAGCAGAGACGCTCACGCGAAATCCACGGGAAATTGAGAATCTCCTTCCAGCGATACGATCCAACAAATCGAATAAATCAATTTGCAATACTTATTAAGCTTTCTACAGGATGGCTTGTTAAGAAGGGCGCGTCAATCTCACTGAAACTGCTGGAGTAGAATTCACAGCATCATAATTGAATCGGTAGGATATAGAAAATGATGCCTTTTATTCCCTCATAGACCCAGGCAGTCAATCAAACCATCGTCCAGTTTTTGCATGAATGATACCCTGATGCTCCCTCCCAACCCAATATTTATCATGCATATATAATGATAATATTCAATTCATGTTGTATGTAATAGAGCAATGAAATATACCAGAATATTTAATTAATATGTCATAGTTGAAATTCGTCATCCTGTAATTTAAAAAAAATTAAAACAGTAATAATAGGCATACGATAATAATATGCAGCTTGTTGCATCTATACAGCTTAATCAGTGGCAGATGAATGATGAATGTTAAGATCATTTTGCAATTGTTTATTGTTTATTTGAAGTATAATAAACAACTAAATACAACATAAAACATTTGATTATACATTAAAGATTAAACAATATGTATGTATTCATGACATATGGTTAAACATAATCAGCAGAATTGGAGAGCATTCAATAATTTTATTTATATCCAATGATCTACATTAATAGAAAAACACCTCAAGATACAATGCAATAAAATATCTGTACTATCTGGAATCAACTTCCTGTAACGTTGAAGTAGATGAAATTTAATTATTATTATTATTTTTTAATAAATAATTTTATTATGATTATAATAAAATGCACCTATGATGAAAATAATACGATGTTGTAATGAGATACTAAATAATATACATATTAAAATAAAATGCAGCTTTTTCCTCCTCTGCTGCAAAGTTAGATGATATAAACTCTGAAATGTCGAAAACTTCTAAAGTGATGTAATGAAGGAAAGTTCATCACCGGGCAGCCTAGCAGAATGGCAAATGAAATTTAAGCAAACAGTAAGTTGAAATACATTTCACATGATTATGATTACTGCCCAAAGAGGGAAGCTGAAATAGCATAACAAATATTGCGAAGGGGTGTTACAATACAAAATGATAACAAAAATTATATCTGAATTGTCTGCATGTCTGCTGATTGTGGTCCTGCTGCCATTGTAGACAAACCTGCATTATCATTGCCACGAAGGAAAAAAAATAATTTAAGATTACTATACAATACTTGGGAACTCCATTGATGATCTGAAATTATGTACCATATAAAGGATACTTCCATTTTTCGTAGTAGGGTAAGATTTCAGCATGCACCTTCCTTACCTGGGTCGCGCTTTCTTACTCAATCGCTAGTTGCCATGACATACGCTGTTTGAGCCGCACCTTCTTGGTGGACGGACGCTCGGCTCGCACCTCCTCAATCTAGCTGAAGTCAGAAGGTCAACAGTGCCCAGGCTGCACTTCCAGCTAAGTACGCAACCCTTAGCTGGCGGTATTGGCCATCTATAGACCCGTGGAAGCATGAGGTAGGAACTTGTGAGACCAGAGCTATGTTGCGGGGACGCACGCTCCTTTGCGACACGCAATTTTGCAGCCCTCATGTTACCTTGCCTAAATACAGAGAAATCGTTCTGTTCTCTAATGTTCAACGTAATATGTACATTTGAATTTCATGTTGATGTAGACATTGAAATCAGACATCAGCCTGGTGTAAATTTTTATTCGGGATAGCGCAAACGAAATTGAAAGATTTCATTTTTGCTTTTGCTTATTGTCATTTGGCGATTCCTTGTAAATTGACGGTTGCGAAATTTTACACACGCTGAGATTCTAGCTTGAATTGCTGGGATAGAACTATTCGCAGTGAAAATAACAACTTTTTTGAGAGAGCAGATGCCTCTTCGAAATTCAAGCTTTCTTTGAATAAAACCCAAGTTTTCTTCATTCATATCGTCATAAGTATATGCTCCATCAGTTTACAGTACTCAAATTGATTCGGCCGTAAATAAATACGTTGCCTCCATTAATTTGATCTAATATATCAGTGCCAACATTTGATTTGGCTGAAACTGCTTTTGTAAACAAGCACTTTGTCTGCTAATATATCGGAAGTTGAATACAATTCCTTCAAATTGAATATATCAGCAGATAGAGATTAAGCCCCTCTGCCTTAAAGAATGCTTTATTTTGTTCAAAAGAAAATGACTACGAAAACCATTGTTTACAAAAGCAGATTCGCCCTAATCTAATGTTGGCACTGAATTGTACCCAAAAATTGAGTAAAGTGACGCGGGAGTAAAACATCTTGGAAGAATCCACCCATTCGATGCAGCTCAGTTTACCGTGCACGCATATTATGTTGGTTCAACGGTAGTTCTGGCAACCCTTATGTCATCGACAGGGAATGTTGTTTTTATCTGTTTGCATGTGTTCCATGGTTCGGCGTGAAATTTTCAGGTTTACGCAATTTTGTTGTACTCTTATTGAAACTAGAATTTTAAGTGTTAATTCGTAGACGATGAATACCCTTAATAAGCTGAAACCATTAGCTAGCTGCGTGAGTTTTCTCTCTCGCAACTATGCATTCAAGTCCGATTTAAAAATAAAATGGGTTCGACCGGAGAAAATTCCTTGTTATAAGCCGCAGAAGAGTGGCGATTTGCATCCGATTCGTTCAATAGCCGGAACAGAGCTGCTTAAAGATTTCCAAAATTCGAAGGAATTAGAAAGGTAGGTTTTCTTTCATTGGTTATTACTGTTGTGCGATTTATTCGATGTTGTATTATATCCTGAATGATGACGATTAGTGCTGATGATACGGTCAAAGCAATGTTCTCTCTAGAACATAATCGCAGACGAGAAATGCTCGAGAATTTCAAAGAGGAAATGGTGAAACGAGTTCAGCGGCACGAGTTAGACTATGGATCTATTGAAGCGAAGTGTATGTTTCTACCAATAGAATCGAGTGTTTGTTCGATTTCATCTGTAAGTTTCCTTTACTTTCAGTGGGTTTAATGACGGCGCAAATTAGAAGTCTACAGGAAGTAATGGAAAAATATCCTAGGCAATCTGCTGCTAAGGTTCATCTCAAAGAGCTCATTGATAAACGGAAGCGTTTCCTGCGATATTTGAGACGCTGGGATTATAGGCGATTTGAATATATTCTAGAGAAACTCGATTTGGTTTACAAGCCATATCCGACGTGAGTCTTGGAACAACTTGTGATGTGACTAGATAACCAGAGCTTAATTTATTTTCATTTTCAGACATTTTCATTGGATTACTCGTAAAGAATCACTGAAAAAATTAACCGATATTCATTGTGACAACATAAAGAATGATCGCCTGCAGAGCTATCGAGAATTGCTGGAATCGCAACAGCTAGATTTTCTTGCGAAGAAAGTGGAGAACTTGGAATTTATCAGAAAGGAGCAAATTGAGTGTCAGGTCGCTGTCACCGTTTCGGCAGAGCAGATCCAATCAGTTAAAAAGCAATACGCCGAACTCAAGGAGAAACGGAAACAACTGGAGCAGAAAACAAGCGAAGAGGAATAAGTATGGTTGTTATAAAAAACTGGTTTATTTCTTGTATAAAATAAAATAAAAAAATTAGATTCTAGTAGAGTATTAAATTGTATAATGATTTTTTGATTAAGTACTTTTGCATTTTACAACCTATAGTTCGTAGTTTTGTTTTGCGATTGCGGAAGTTGAGCGATAAAATTTGAATGAAATGCGGTACGCATTCTCTACAAACAAATACTTCATGTATAAAAATATGTTGATATCCTTAAACGAATTTGCTTACAATAGTCCAGATTAATTGAATTACAAACTGGTCATGGCCGGCGGTCGAGCGTACGCTTTGGGAATGAATCCATACTTTCGTGTTTTTGGTGCATAAGCCCAAAGCCACCCGTCCACGGTTTGGTTATTCAGATCAGCGTAGATCCAGTCTCCTCGTCGAACCGAGAGGTCATCAGGTGCTTGCGCCTGTTCAAAAGAGGAAACTTCGTTAATACAATGTCGTTTGATTGTCCATTGGTTAAAATTTACCTTATAATCGTATAGCATGACAAGTTCCGTTCCATGATATCGTAAATCATCCGAACCAATTCCTGGTTGCTGGGGTTGTTGCTGCTGTACGGAATTCAGAGTGGTCGCTCCGTTTCCACCTAAATTATTCACACCACCATTCATTTGCGGTATGTTGGAATCATTGGTTCCTACATTTCCATTATTGTTGTTACTAGGGTTTCCTCCGGCAAGATTTTGCTTTGTTTGACCTTGCAGAATATTCTCTGCTGGGTACACAAACCCAGAAGGTATGAAACCTTCCTGGCCATCGCTTCGCACTATCCAGAACCATTCTGGATCTTCACGATTTAACACCGTTACGAATTCTCCTCGCTCGACTGAGACGTCGTTTTCGTCACGTGCGATGAAAGTATATAGTACAATATAACGACCGCTTGGATCCTTAGAAAATGGCAAGAAATCAGGCTCAGAACTTAGACTCGCCTGCGAGTGTTTGAGTGAATTGGTTAGTCCAATCAATCCGGACGTGCTATCGTCAATTACATCTATATTGATGTCCGGTATTCCTTCGGTTAGATCGTTATTTGCCAGCCCAACAGACACGTCACGTGGCAATTTTTTCTTTATGGCCAAATCTGCAAGTTGTGTGTTGAACGGCGCACAATATGAATGTGGTATGAAGCCCTCCTGTCGGGTGTCCTGACCGATAACATACACCCAATCGTTCTCACGGTACAGAATGTTCACAATCTGTCCTCGCTTCACTTCCAACTCATCGTCCACGCAGGGAGTAAAATCGTGCAGCACCACCATTTTGCTGTCCGGCGATAGGCCATGCTCTTTCTCGATGCCCACTCGGACCAGTGTTTCGATGCTGGCCGATCCAGTGATGCGGCCCATTCCATGATTCAAACCCAAGCTGCTGGTCAGGTCCTTATCGATGTCGCTGCCGATGGCTAGAATGATTGATACACAAGAATTAGAGGGTTGGTTTTTCATTTATAATTAAACTTTTTGTTATGTGTTATAGGGTAGGGAACGGCTTAAGCACCTCATGGCCCTATTCCAAGCACGGGGTAAACGTTAACCTATAAGCTTTCCTACATGGAGCACCACACTGCAAAAAATGAGCGTTGTCGGGTGCTTAAGCCGTTCCCTACCATATCAATGTTATAAGTTACATCAACGGAGTGCAAAAGTATAATTATTGTGCCAGGCTGGAAGGCACTTGCCACAAGCCTCAAAAAGTAATGCTTTTCCTTCAGCCTCCGCAACCTTGATCAAACATATTATGCTAAATTTCGCATCGTCTTCCGCTCATCGACGATCATATACTGCCGCCGTAGCGGCTTATGAGGCCTGCACACGCTAAAATATTTGTGACCAACGTTACTCCGCCCCACGAAATTGACGAAGTTAGTGCTATGTATGGCCGGTTGACGGGAGCGTTACATAAAAGTGAAAGGTTTTTGAACGCTAATAACTCTCGTTTGACTGAAAAGGATGACTTCATTTATACACTATTTGATCAAGAAAACTTACAGATGTTTCTGATCAAATTTTCAATTAAGTTCTATTAGTGTAAGAAGTTTAACTTTTACCTTTCAAATGACCCACTTTTGCTCCCATACAAATCTACATATGAACATGTTGAAAATATTGTTTCAGAACTCCGGTCACAGGCAAGTACGCCGATATTTCAAGCACATTCGTCTCCTGATCATCGTTTTCAGTTGACCTCCATTAAGCCAACTACGACCAGCATTTGCAAACACCGGTACGCACCGGTACGAACACCGGTACGCACAAAGCTCGAAGGAAGTTCCTAGACCACTTAACGCAGTCGAGCCCTACCTGCCCGCGATCAGCGGCCGTCCCGGTCCTGCTTTTGAGTTGAGAGACTGGGACTTCCGGGCCTCTACTTCAGGCAAGTACACTACTTTTTCAGAAAACTCATCCTAATTCTACAAACCGGACTCCGGGACGCTCGAGACCGGACGTTGCAAACGATAAGAAGGCCCTGCTGTGAAACGCCGTTGTCAAGATCTCACAATTTATTACCAAAATATCGGGGAAGTGAATTCTGACTTCGACGACTATTGACTGGCAGTATTGGATAACTGCTATGTTTTGATTGCACTAACCGACACTTGGCTCAATTCCCGAACGGTCTCCCCTCAAGCATTCGGGGGTGAGTAAGGGAAGGTCCATTAATTATGTCACGTGGTAGGGGGGGAGGGGGGGTTTTTGGGAAAACGTGACGATCCTTAGAATAAAAATTGAAGGTTCATACAAAAAATGTGACAATGGCGAGGGGGGGGGGGAGTACAAAAAGTCATTTTTTTGCGTGACGTAATTAATGTACGTTCCCTAAGAGGTATTTTGCTGCGACCAAAATTCGAGTAACAGCCATAAGTCTACTGGAGCTGGTGTTCTCGTGGCAGTCCGTTCCAACTTGGAGGCAAGAGCTATAGAAAGTGAAGTGTGGAACTGTGTGGAACAAGTCTGGGTCACCGTCAATCTAAGTGATTTCACAATGTATCTATGTGCGGTGTATATTGCACCTGACCGGGTTCGTGACAACAATCTTATCGAAACCCATTGCCGGTCCGTTTTCGCGATAATGGAGAATGCAACTCCTGTCGACGAGAGTATCATTCTTGGCGACTTCAATATAAAGGGTGTCCACAGTTAAATTGCATCTCTTTCAATAAGCTGTAACATTTCGACCTTTGGGTTGATTTCAGCCAACGCAAAGCCAACTGTTCCGTTCGGGATGTCGCGGAAAAGCTGCACTTGGCCAAAAGTTTCGTGTAAAAAGCCAGGAAACGAGTCGGGCTCCGTTCATTCAAATTTCAGAAAGCTCCAAACCGCAATTAAAAACAGAATAAGACAGCTGAAACACGTGCGTGTGAGTTGTACACACAAATGTTGACGAAACCACACACTCAGAAAATTTTACAGTATTCGGTAACTTTTTACCGTACTTTCAACAGCTGAACAGTTCGGTAATCCGATTCAACGGACTTCGGTAAAATTTGACAAGTTCCGGTAATTTTTGTACCGGAATACTGTAAAATTTCACCGAAATCCGGTGAATCGGATTACCGAACGTTCAGCTGTTGAAAGTACGGTAAAAAATTACCGAATACTGTAAAATCTTCTAAGTGTGCACACTGCTGCATCATGGACGATAAAACACACCGGACTTTAAACAAACTCCCGGCAACCAGTATGTGACTGCGAAAGACAAGTTCGATGTTCCAGTGTCTCTCAGGAAACAGCAAGTGTCAAAGTTCCCCAAGAAATTCATGATTTGGCATGGGATTTGTTCGTGTGGTTTTTTTTGGTCGGATCTAGCCTCTTGTCACTACTCCAAGGATGTTTTGGAGTGGTACAAGACGAATAGTGTCAATTTCTTGCCGAATGATCTTAATTCCTCAAACGCTCCAGAGTTGCGGACAATTGAAAAATATTGGTATATAATCAACAATCAATATGCAACTAGCGATTTGAAATAGGTTCACTGTTGTAGAACCCCTTGGTCCGAATTACACCATGAAGCCAGCACCTTGCCATACATATTTGCGCCTTTGTTTTTATTTGCTGTGTTATTTTGACAGAATATTTGAGAGTGTGTTCATGTGAGTTCATTATTAGGGGCGCATTATCTAGTTTGTTCTAGTACTGACTGAGCCAAGAAAAAAATCGTTTTTGTATGGGACCTACTGGTCTTAGAGTTAGTCTTTGGTATTAAGAAGAAAGTTCGGGCTTTTGGATTTGGTAAATTTAACTGTGAGCACCCTGGTTTAACTGTGAGCACCCTGGTATATCGTCGAAACCGTCTCACAGCGGCTTTTGTCGATACAGACCCAACACGCTCTGTACCCTTGTGCTGAACTGGCCGGCTTGACGTGCAAGGGTTCAGTAGGGATTCTTTGTCAAAACCTGAAGCTAAGAGTCATTTACATTGTGATTATATCACATAAATTATTTTTTCTACTGTAGTTATCACCACATTTTTTCAGCATTTCAGTATGGGGAAGCTGGTTGTCGTAACCTGGGCAATGTTGTCAGCTTGTCAATAGGGAAGTGAGTGGCTGCGACTGAAGATCATATTCAAGCAGGGTATATTTTCCGTGCTATTCAGAGCACGCAGTAGCACTTTTTCATTAAAATTTTATTTCGGAACTACAATTATTATTCCATAAAAGACCGGCATGTGATTATAAGCAGTATGGGATTGTATTTAAATACATGTGTTTAGTGGTGTTATGATAAGATATTCCATTTATTTCAGAAATTATCGCACCACGACCTTCGATCACTAAAACTGCCTTCTTCAAGTATTCAACAGCCTTCTTCAAGTATGCTGCTGAAAGGCCCGGATTTTCTTGTATCGCTGGTAGAAGTATTGCTACAACTCAGAGAGGGCGCGATAGCGGTGTGCTCCGATATCCCCGAAATGTTCCTGAGCATCCTTATTCGTGAGGCAGACAAGTGCTCGCAGTGCTTCCAATGGCGGGACAGCCCACTGGATGAATTCAAGACTGCTATGGACTACGCTGAACTATATCCAGAGCAGTGGACGCGATTATCAAGAACCACAGCGTGGATGACTTCTCCAACCGTGTCAACTCGGTGGAGGAGGCAGTACAGCTCGTCAAACAATTGCAGCTGATCCACGCAGCTGCAGGCTTCGAATTCGGGAAAATTTTGTCCAACTCGCAGAAGGTGCTCAACCATTTAAGACCAGCAAAGCTCTAAACCTAGCCAAGAACGCGGTTGGCGAGCGCGTCTTTTGAGTGGTGTGGGTACCATCGTGGATCCCTTCACTTTCGATAAGACTGGGCTGGAAGAAGTCTGCGGTGCAACGGAGCGGTTCCAAGAAAGAGGCAAGTTCTACGAACTGTGATGAAATTGTATGATCCGCTTGGATTTGTGGTGCATTTTGTGGTGCTGGGTAAAATATTGATGCAGGAGATCTAGCGGGTACGAAGTAGGACGAATCCATTGCAGAAGAACTACACGGTCTATGGAGCAGATCGATCGAGCTGTATGCGACAGTTGATAAAGTCAAGGCGCCACGTTACTTTTTCGGAAATATCCTGTCCCACAATGCCGACTAAATTGAAATCCATGTGTTCACGGATGCCAGCGTAGCGGCGTGTGCGTGTATTGCCTATTTGAAGATGTCGTTCAACGGGAGAAGCTGGTGTTCATTAATAGCAGCAAAAATAATAGTGGCGCCACTTCGGACGCTCTCAATCCCAAAATACTCTCGCTCACCAGTGTGGATGAATGGTACATAGTGCCACAACGTAGCGGACGATGCCACCAATTCGGGGCCATCTTTCAATCCAGAAAACTGTTGGTTTCAAGGGCCACCGTTTCTGCGGGATCCGTCTTGGAATCGGTTAGTACGAACTATTTTTACCATGCGGTGAGGATATGGAAGCGTAATCTGTGCCGAGAAACTCGACGGCAAGTGTCAAATCAGCAGGATTTTGTGAAAGCAGAGGAGATGCTTTGGCGACAGGCTCATGCGCAGGTATATTCGGAAGAAGTTTACGAGCTTCAGAATGGTCGCGGTGTTCGAAGTTCATTGCAGTCGCTGGCTTCATTTCTGGATGAACGCGGAGTTATTCGGGTAGGAGCCCGAACCAGGAGCGCACCACATATTTCATTCGCTGCAAAACACACAGTAGTATTACCTAGAGATCATCGCATCACTTTTCTTCTGGTACATTCCTGGTCCTTCCATCGATGGTTCCTCCACGCCAGTGGAGATGCAGTTTGCAACGAACTACGGCAGATGTTGTACAAACCCAAGCTACGCGTTGTGTACGGAAAGTCAATCGACGTAGCAAGCACTGCAAGGAGAAGAAACCTTCTTCTATGCTTCCGATGATGGGAACGCTGCCGAAAGTACGTCTAACACCATTCATTAGGCCGTCCACATATATCGATGTAGACTACATGGGACCCTTTGAAGTCAAAGTCGGACGTAGTATCGTGAAGTGGATTTGTCTGTTCACCTGCCTTACAGTGCGGGCTATCCATCTGGAGTTGGTTCATAGTCTTTCATCTATCGCTTGTGTGATGGCGTTTAGGAGATTTGTGGCTTGATGAAGAGTACTGCTGGAGGTTTTCTCAGACAATGGCACAAAGTTTGTGGAAGCCCATCGTCAGTCGTCAGAGGAAAAGCGAAAGATACAGGACATCATCGAGGATTGTGCCGCTACATTCACCAACGCTAATACACAGTGGCACTTCAACGTTCCGGCAGCTACACACATAGGAGGATCATGGGAGCGTATGGTCAAGTCAGTGAAAGTGGCGATGAAAGCTGTATCGGATAGTCCGCGACATCCTAGTGATGAGGTATTGGAGACGATAATGCTGGAGGCAGAAGCGATCGTCAACTCACGCCCGCTGACATACGTTCCATAGGAGGTGGCAGACGAAGAAGCATTGACGCCAAACCATTTTTTGCTGTATGGGTCGAGTGGTATCAAGCAGCCACCAACCGATCATGTGACGGGGACTATCCTTCGAGACAGTTGGAAGTTAGCGCAGTACACTGTAGACGAATTCTGGCGCAGATGGGTGCGAGAATATCTCCCGATGGTAACGAGGCGTACGCAATGGTTTGAAGCAGTGAAGCCATTGGAACCTGCTGGACGTGAAGCACAAAGACGGAAGTTCGGAAGCAGTCACTTCGGAAACGGTAGTGGTTCAAGGGTCGGGGAATGTCGCCGATACCCCTTGTTGCGGTGAAATGACGGTGAACTAACTGTCCGAATCCTCGCGAGCAAAAAGTCACTGGCAGCCGAAGGAATGATTCAAAACAAACACAAAAAGCTAGCAGCAAGTCAAGGTAGAGTCTTCATCGTCGTATCGAATAAAACAGTTCGCGTTTTTATAAGTTTTATAGTTTCGGTGAGATACTCGACCTAGGATTATACAAAAGGTTTCGAAGGTACGTGATTAAGCTTAATTCACAGTGCAGTTTATGCAAGATATTATTGTCTTTTATTAGAATTACAGAAACAGAATAAAGTTCAAGACTAATAAATTAAACTGGAATCGTCCTTCCGCGGTGAAACTGGAACCTGTAAAACGAAGAAAACACTGAAAATCTTTGTAGCACCTTCGCTATTACCATTGTCGCTGGGAATCAACGGAATTCGAAGCAATCCTTCAGCTAGTTTACTAGGACCAACCAGCGCCTCGTTGGCCGCTTGGCAAGTAATGTCACGAGAGTTACCGAAGTTCACCGGTGATCCGGAGGAATGGCCGATATTCTATAGCTCGTTTAAGAATACAACGGAAGTTTGTGGATATACAGATGTCGAGAATTTAGCTAGGCTGCAGCGTTGTTTGGGAGAATCGGGAACACATTCGTTTTATAAACGTCTCTTAAACTGTATTTCTGCTGTAGACGTTTTTGTTCGTTCAAAGTAGAAAGTTTATCTGCCATGTACGCAACAAAACGGAGTGTGTAAAAACAACCGCTAGAACTATCACAAGCAACTGGTACTACGTGAGCACGATGAGGCGTGCATTCTTTTGCCTGGCAAGGTGGCGGATCCGTTCGTGCCTTGACCTACCCCGCAGTGGAATGTAAGGCAAAGGAATGCGTGCCTGGTTCGAGTACTGCTATATCCAAGCCCTTCGCTCAATTTTCGATACTTCTATTCAATTTTCACAACTTGCCGTACACTGACGGAACTATCAACACTTTCTCTTCATATCTTTCATTTCTAGCAAACATTATTGTCCACTATTGGGGCATCGTGGTGATGAGAGAACATCTCCTTCTAAATCAATATGTATAAAACAAATCTTCAGAATACGTTCCGGGCCGAAGCGGCAACAACAGCTGTGTATTTGATCAATCGATCGCCAAAGAAGCTTGTAGTGGTAGGAAGCCAGACCTTGCTCTCAAGTAAATTAATGGAAGTGCTAAGTTGTCAACAGGAAAAAAGCTAATTGTGATGACTAATAAGCATGAAACTCTAAGAAACAGTAATAAACAAATTATAAGCTTTTTCATATTATACGCATGCAACTAAATTAATAAAAATTTAATAGAACTGACGTGTTTATAATATTTTTTACGAAATGAATTTGGTTTGCCAAGTCTGTAATTTCTGCAAAAAAAAAAAAAACGAAGGTTTGTGTTTAGAATTTAACCCTTGGATCGGTATTTTTTACCGGTTTTTCTTTTTGTGTAGAAGCATTTCATAGACAAAACATTTAGGGAACGTCCATTAATTATGTCACGCAAAATGTGAGTTTTTATACCCCCCCCCCCCCGCCTGTCACGTTTTTTGTATGGACATTTATTATTTTTGTATGGATTGTCACGTTTTCCCAAACACCCCCTCCTCCCTTACTGCAAACGAAGCCGTATCTTGTCTGTTTGAACGTAATTTTCTCAAACTGCTATCAAAACATGCTGCTTACCCGAAAAATACATATTTTGTGTTTTAGTTGCATGGAAGTTCTCATGTTTGTTTCAAATTACTGTTTCTTTTGTTTGAGAGAGCTCCCCTCCCCTCCAGAGAATAGGGGTCTCGAAGCACATAAGAAACATATTCTGCCTCAAAAAACCCCACATGTCAAATTTGGTTCCATTTCCTTGATTAATTCCTAATTATGCAGAAATTTGTGTTCTATGTATGGAAACCCCCCTTTCAGACGGGGGAGGAGTTTCGATCCATCATGGGTATCTTGTCCGGTGCCAAAATCCCATGCATACACATTTTCATTACAGTAGGGATAATTTTCATGTTTGGTTTAAATTTGTGTTTCATTTGTATGATAGCCCCCCTTCCAAAGAGGAAGGGTTTCCAACCACCGTAGAAATATTTCCTGCCTTTGAAAACCTTCACATGCCAATTTTGGTTCCATATGCTTGATTAGTTCTCCAGTTATGCAAAAAATATGTTTAATGTGCATGAGAGCCATTGATTTCTGATAGGTGAGGGATCTTGAACCACCATTATTGAAACAATTCTTGCCTCCAAAAACCCCCGCATGCCAAATATGGTTCCATTTGTTTGATTAATTCTTGAGTTATGCTGAAAATTGTGTTTGATTTTTATGGGAACCCCCCTTATAGAGGGGGGAGTGATCTCGAACTACCTCAAGACCTTTTCCCGGAACCAAAAACCCCTGCATACAAATTTGCATAGCACTAGGGATAGTTCTCATGTTTGGCCGAAATTTGTGTTTCATTTGTATGCAAGCCTATATTTCTAGAGGCGGGAGGGGTCTCCAACTACCTTAGAAAACATGTTTAGCATTCAAAAACCTTCATATACCTAATTTGGTTCCAATCGCTCAATTAGTTTTCAACTTATGCAGAAATCTAGGTTTCATTTGTATGGAAGCCCCTCCCCACTCCCTTACAGTGGGTGAAGAAGTCTCAAACAACCATACACACTTAGATTTTTTTACAGAAATCTGTAAAGTTTTACCGAATTCTTAACAGCTGATCGTTCGGTAATCCAATTTAACGGATTTCGGTGAAATTTTAAAATCGGATTACCAAACGTAAAGTAAAATCGGATTACCGGTAAAGTTTTACAGATTTCTGTAAAATAATCTGAGTGTGTAGAAACATTCCTCTCCTTTAAAAACCTCCACCTGCTAAATTTGGTTCCATTTACTTAACTATATCTAGAATTATGCAGAAATTCGTATGGAAACAACCCCCCTCCTTTTAAAAAATGCAGGGGTTTTAAACCACCATTGAAACATTTCTTGCTTTTATTTTTTGGTTCCATTTTTCTTAGTTTGTTTAGTTCTCGAGTTATGCAAAAAACTTAGTTTGTTTAATTCTCAAGTTATGCATTTGTATAGGAGCCCCCCT
>JASCZW010003909.1:40000-44639 GCA_034211315.2 Aedes japonicus
GAAATCACCACCGTCGCCAGGGCGGATGGCAAAGGCACGCAGGAGTCTCAAATTCTACTTACGTTTTTCTTCTTTCCACGTCTAATTCGAACTGGACACAGGAATGCCATAGCTGCGGATGTGAACTACACCTTCCGAAACATTTTAGTGGCTGTTTGAGTGAGAAAATCGTATCCAAAACTGGGGATTTTTTAAAAACTTTTCGGTTCGCACAGAACTGGTATGGAAAGGAATTTTATTTTTAAGAGACTGCCATTGCTTATACGTCACTTGCGCCTTGAGGAATTTTGGAGATTGTCAAGTTTGCTCTCATCATGACAGATGCAGTCTTATTGGAAGAAAATGTCTGAGGTGCACAGCGGTCACTTATGGTTCGTGTCCTGGATTATGTGAGGTCCGTGCAGGTTACCGAGTATTGGTAGTACAGAAGAAAGCTGGAAAAAGTGTTGAATTTTATGACTAGTTTTATGACTAGTTTTCATTATGAGTTTTTTTAATAACTATTCAGACAATATACTTTGCTTGGTGTTTGAGGTTGAATCTGGGAAAGAGCATGAAAATAGAAATAGAAGAATTCTCAATATTACTATGTATTCACATAAATCCAGAAAAACATCGGTAAATGAGGAAATTTTACATTCAATATAAAATTTTACAGAAAAATTGTTTTGTAAAATTGCTCGCTGAGTTAGCTGTGACTGATAATTCATTTATTGGTTTTTGTTTACTTGGAATCGGAACAGATCATATTTCAACGATGGCAAACATTTCAACGAGACATGTTAGCGAATTCAAAGTTTTAAATTGAAATGAGCTGCTCATCATTGAGGAAGATTAAACCTCTCACGAAAATTCTTTGTCGGGTTAACTACTATAGATCGAATTATTGGACTCAGTAGTCTACATACTACAACAAAAACAATTTCAATCTTCAAAAAGAAAATTTTGAAAATTCGGAAGAACTGTTCTAGCGTTTCATTTTCCAAAGATACCTGGTTCAATTCTCATATTGCGAGTTTTTTTTATAATTAGATCTGCTCACGATTCCAAACAAAAATTCTACCATACACTACGAATTTATTTTTCTAAATTAGCTTTCGTTCGTTTTGTAAACATGGATTTGGGAAGGTCCATTAATTACGTCACGCAGTAAGGGGGGTGGGAGGCTTAGGAAAACGTGACGATCCATACAAAAAAAAAATTGATGGTCCATACAAAAAACGTGACAAGGGGGGGGAGGGAAGGTTATAAAAAGTCAATTTTTGCGTAACGTAATTAATGGACGTTCCCTTTTGTGCATAGAACAATTGTTTCGGATATTGTATGAAACATTAATATTGCTTGTCATCTGGTGGAATGCGATCATTACACCTTATTGTGCAATGCATGAAATGGTTTTCGTAAAGCCAATCGTTCTCACACACGTAGGTGTTCCTGCTGGGTTGGGCGAGATAATTGATTTATCCCAAAATAAAAAAAATAATAGCGTTGTCGAGAGCTATATAATTAACTTCATATTAATAAGTTATTCCTCACGAGTAACTTTCCAAACGTTTATGATCGAATTCCACACACTAAAAAAATATGGAAACTACATGCCACTCAATTTCAAAACATCGTACAATTTCGGTCGCCATAATGGTTTTCTGCTGTATTTTTATGTTTTATTAAAGGTATTGCAAGTATCGGTTATGAATAATAACATGAGACCATCAAAATAACATAATATTACACGACCTTCAGAAATTATATTGGTTGCTCAACATTGCCATTTAAGATTACACGACCATTCATGTAAACTGAAAAAGCCACTCTTTGCTTCTACGCATCATTTTCGCTTCAGTTGTATTGTTTTTTACCCTTCTTACATCAATAGAAGGGTATTAAGATCGCTTGAAAACTCGACTTTTTATCCGAGGCCCACAGGGCCGAGTGTCATATACCATTCGACTCAGCTCGACGAACTGAGCACATGTCTGTCTGTGTGTGTGTGTGTGTGTGTGTGTGTGTGTGTGTGTGTGTGTGTGTGTGTGTGTGTGTGTGTGTGTGTGTGTGTGTGTGTGTGTGTGTGTGTGTGTGTGTGTGTGTGCGTTACAAATAATGTCACATCGGTTTCTCAGCCATCTGTGAACCGATTTCAGTTCTGTTGACGACAAATGGAAGCTACAACATTCCCATAGAACGCTATTGATTTTTTTTTCATTTGGACATTTCGTTACGAAGATAAGAACGAAACAGTACTTGAAGGCCTATTATAATAGTAATCAAACAGTTTAGTCTCCGATTACATACTGAACTATTTGTGTACCGATTTTAGTTTTGTTGATGCCAATCAAAGCTATGATATCTCCAAATAACTGGTCAAAATTTCATTATGATTGGATAACCCTTCATGGAGATATGACCAAAACAATACCTGAGAGCACATAATTGTGAGATGAAAATATACTCGTTGCAGTGCAAAACCGAACAAGACCAATCACACCAATCGATGCCGCTTGCATTCTATTGTGTCGCATCTGTTGCGTTGTATAGCACATACAGCGGACTAGCCACACTATGCGACTGTATAGAATTAGAGCAGCATCGATTGGCTCGAGTGGTCTGGTTTTGAACTGCAACGAGTATATTCGAAAATTACACAAAGTCTCCATTTACTATTTTCAACGAATATGTACTTATTAAGCATCTTGAATCTATATCGATAATCAAAATTGATACTTAGGATTGTCTAATAATGCATTCTATGGACTAATTGTATGAATTTTCTAATATATATGTAATTTCCTCTTCTATATAAATAACATAAACAGGTCATTAAAGATTAATAATGGTAATATTTTAATCACATCGATGAACAATCCGTCCAGGATTGACAAATAGTTCATTCTAAAAACTGAATGTATGACAGATCGAATATTCTTGGATCTTCCTGAAGTTTCTGATGAAAATATGTATTCAGTACAACATTGGCCACATTTGAGTTCGTAATTCTGATGAAATGTAAGAAGGGTTCAGTCTCACCATCGGTGGATTAATGCGGGTTTTTGCTTCCTACGGCAGTAACCCGAAGTGCACATTCTGAAATCGGCTATTTGTTGCACACTAGCAAGACGCTGTTGTTTGCCAAACTATGCCAACTATGATCTATTTCCTTCTTACATTGTTTCCACAGAGCAAAACAGGAAAATTGATCTTTTTAACTATACAGCTTTTAACTTAATAAAACATAAAGACTTATCTTAATAAAACATAAACATACTGCAGAAAACCATTATGGCGACCAAAATTGTGCGATGTTTTCAAATTGCGTGGCATGTAGTTTCCATATTTTTTAGTGTGTACCCCATACATGTAATAGCACCCCTAATTATAACCAACAATCAATATGCAACTAGCGATTTGAAATTGGAGCACTGCTGTAGAACTTGGTGTAGAACCTTGGTCCAAAGTATACCTTGAAGCCAGCACCTTGCTATACATATTTGCGCCTTTGTTTTGATTAGCTGTGTTATTTTGACAGAATATTTGAGAGTGTGCTCGTGTGAGTTCATTATTAGGGGCGCATTATTAAGCTTGGGACCGAGCTTGGGACCGATGTGCTAGTACTGACTGAGTCAAGAAAAAATCGTATTTGTTCGGGACCTACTGGTCTTAGAGTTAGTCTTTGGTAAAAGCCAGCCACCATCAGCATCGCTAATTCGTATAGAAAATGCATTAACTTGCAACATTTGCATGACCAGTTACTATTAATTACTAATTGATTTTATTTATTTATGTATTACTAGTAATTAGTATTTTATTGTATTTATTGATTTTATTGTTGCAAATATGACACTAGTATTGCTGGCTAAGCGATTGTGGCACAATTTTAGTAAAGATATGAATGCACAATACGATAGGTCCAAATAAGGTCGATCACACATGATCAATTTAAAATCCGCCCTTCACGCAAAAAATACGTAGTTATACCAATTCAAAATGGGAATCAATGCAACTAAAATTTTGGTTTAAATATGGACTTATAAAACTGATGAACTAATTCAACAAAAACTTTAAGTTTATTCATGTTTTATAGAATTGAACATCGTGTTTTATTGCTCAAAACAAAATGTTTTGTTAAATCAACTAAACGCATTTGTTGAAATAATAAACATCGAAGAACTAATACAATAAAACCATTTGTTTGAAATCAAACTTCATGCTTTATTAAACTGAGAATCTTGTTTTATTGTTTTTAACGCACCATATTCCGCCAGCTGAACGGCGTGTTGGAAAGCATGAATCGGACTTTGCAGAAGTTGGCATCGGGCATGTGGTTGGATACAGGACTCGGGAAGAACTATTGCGGAGAGGCAGTCATAATGGCAGCTTATTTTTCTAAATCGTCTTCCAAGTTGTGATGTTTTTCCAGTTATCTGCAAAGAGAATAATTCGTTGATACTCTTTTTTACAAATAAACATGTTTAAACATACACTACAAAAACCAAGGCAGAGGCAGAAATATGGCTGCTAAGAAATGTGCGCTCATACAAATATTTTATTAAAACAATAAATTAACCATTTTAGTTTTAAACGACGTTTAAAAGTAAGTATGTTTGTTATAAATCAAATATTATTTAAACGAATACTATACAGC